>JAEANM010002547.1:0-24283 GCA_017656035.1 Myanophis thanlyinensis | reverse complement strand
GGGGGGATGGTTGTGATGTAGCATTCTGGGCTTTGGTCTGGCTTCTGGTTTGAGGTCTGGGTCTGTGTTCTTGCTGTATGTCAGCTTGTATATATATAGATTTCAGAACCACACATTTTCAGATAATAACATATCAGCCAAATTAGAAACCTTATATATGGATTTATTATTCAGATATAAATTACAGTAAAGTCTTTGAAAAATGTTTCTTTATGAAAATGAAAGGCAGTTTCACCTTTAAAGTGAAACAGTTATATTTCAGTGGTTCACAAGCCTAAAATACTATAGTCAGTAATGTGAAAACAAAACTTAAAAAAAAAAACTAGTACAATTGCAGAATCTGTCTCTTAAATTTGAAGTGGTGCAAAAAAACACCCTAAGAATTTAAAGGCAAAAACCCATTCTATTGTATGCCTTCTACTGTTGAGAAATACTGAATGGCTGTTTTGCCAAAGATTTTCAATTCCTGAAAAGTACTTGAATTCACTTGCAACAGTAAAGTATAACCACCATTTTCTTCTTCGCCCAATAGGGGTTTGTGATATTCCAGCATCATCATCAATGTAGAAGAGTATGGGGAATTTGTTTTCAAACTTTAGGAGTTTGAAAATATGAGGCCATCATTGAACTGACATACAGATTAAAGAGGGAAGGGGAAAGGAATATTTTCGGAACAATTACAATATTGTGTCAGAGGAAACCCTGAGACTTACACTTCATTCATAAAGTTGTGTTGGCATAAAACTTCAATATTAGAAAAAGAAGGTGCAGTTTTATTATTGTAGTTATGTTTGGTCACATAACCAGATATTTAGACTGGATTTGGCATTTTTCTTCAACCTACTGAGACCTATTATCATTATATTATTAATCAATGTGAAATCACAGCTTTTAGGTGGTGTTGGCCATGCCTCTCCTAATGTTTACAAGTACACATTTTTCATTTACAGCCTCCAATTTTGTCTTCCACCGCTTCATTATTTTCTCTATAAACATTGTAATGTTTTACTGCCACCCATTGTTTCCAAACATTTGATGATCCAACTACATGGTAATGAATCAAAGATCTTTTTTCAATTCAGACATGTAAATTGGGTTTTGCAATTCTCCCAAGCCATTTTATCAGTCAGTTTTATTTCTGTAGCTTTACATATCCTTTTATCTCCTTTCTATGCTGCTGGAAGTATGTATTTTTCCAACATTATTTAGATAACAATCTTAATCTTGGATTATCTATTACTATTGTAATTTTAAAAATGTAGGCAAGCATGTTATTGGTTTCCTGATTTTGTTCCTTTTGCTGTTCTTTTAGAACCAGTATGTTTGTCAGTTATTAGCCAGTTGCTGTCTTTTTAATGCAATGCTTTATTAAACTATCTAGCTATAATTGGATGCAAGCTAATCAGATATTTGAGCCAAAAGCCTTGCAATTGACATTTCCAGTAAATGTCATTTTTAATCGCTTTCATTCAGTTGTTAACCATTTCTGCTAGTCAGTACTTGCATTTGATTTTTACTAAATTCATCTTCACATTCTTCTATCCATCCAGTATTTTTATTATAGCATTTTTGAAATGTCCATAGATCTATTGAAACTGTATTGTATTCTTTTTGTTTGTTTTCCATTTTCAGAATTGTATTGCAATTTATACTTTGGTTGAATTGCCTGGTCTGATTTGAAATTGTTGATTTTGATTAACTTGGATTATTCGTGCCTCATAGTGTTTGATTTCCTCCTGCTATTGCTATTATTTGTTGCTTTATGATTTCCAAAGTTTCAAAAAAATTTGGTGCGAAGTAAATATTAAACTTGTCTTGATTCTTATATTCAATTTTTGCTTTTCTATATAAAATATTTGTATCTGATCTTAATTTCTTTATCTTGTCCTTCAGTCTGATCTTCCACTTAAATATGATTTTGCTTTTGGTTTTCTAATTTCAATAGTAATTTCTTCGGTAACTGCCATTGCTGTACTTATTCATATCCACTGTTATAGGTGTAGGTCTCTTTTGGGACACTACTTTCAATACTGGAAGTCTTATCTTTCTATTGATAATTTTGCATATGCCATAATCTTCCATTTTTTCTCCCCTTGTGAATGGGTCAATTGATAGGTTGTGTCAGTGTAGAAACCCTATTTATTGTGTTAGGCCTTCTAAGTTATCGTTTCTGGAATTCACATTAGCTCTTTCCTCTACATTTTGAATGGTTATCTGAATCTTAATTTTCACAATTTTTCATTCTCTCTCCCCCCTCCCCCATTCTGCATCCTTTAATATTTTATTTCTGTAATGAACCTTTTTTTCTGCTAAATTTTATTCAGTAGCATTTTAGTGTGGATAAATTCTTTTCCACAGTTCAACATTCACTTTAGTTGGTTCCAATTTATCATTGCCAAATGAAAATGGTGTAATTTTCAAATACAGTATACTTTTGTCTGCAGTTGTTCTTTCAGTAATCCTACAAGGCTAAGCCCTGGTTGCTCAGCCACAGCTCCTGACTCACATTCCCCCTTGTCAACCCTGGAACTCTAACATCTGATGCAGCAATCAGCAATCTGGTACAGGATTCTTTCTGTTTTATCACTATTAAGTAAGTTCTTGGATATACCGGTACCTAGTCTGGCTCTTCTGCTAAGACCTGCCAGGGATGGGTGACTATAGAATACATTCCCTGCCAGTGTAGATCTCAACTTCGACAGAGCATCACAAGCCCTCTCCCCCATGACAAGTGGGGATCCATGGAGGGGTTGTTGTTATTGCTGCTTATATTATTGAGCCCCAAATTTCTGTTGTTAAGCGAGACATTTGTTAAATAAGTTTTGCTCCATTTTGACCTTTCTTGCTATAGTTGTCAAGTCAGTCATTGCAGTTGTGAAGTTAGTAATATGGTTAAGTGAATCTGGCTTCCCCATTAATTTTCCTTGTCAGAAGGTCAAAAAAATCACATCACCCGGGGACACTGCAACCATCATAAATACATGCCACTTGCCAAGTGCCTAAATTTTGATCACATCACCATGAAGATACTGAGATGGTTGTATGAAAAATGGTCATAAATCATTATTTTCAGTGTCGTTGTAACTTCAAATGGTCCCTAAATGAATGGTTGTAAGTTGAGGACTACCTGTACTAAGCCTTCCCACAGACAAGGACTAGGTATGGGTTGTTTGATGGTGTTATTAAATATATTGTTGTAAGCTGTTTCAATTGAAGATGCCTTTTGCAGTAGATTGGTTTTTGTTAATGACGTTCAAGCTGTGCTCCAAATGTTTTGGGATTGCACCCAAGGTGTCTATGCTATTGGTGCTATCTTTGCTTTCTTTTGCCACTTCTTTTCAACTTCGTAATTCCTGATTTTTTCCCAGATCTTTCTCTTCTATTTTGCTATCTCTAGGGACTGCAAAGTCCATTATCCAGATTATTATTATTATTATGGCTGGTCACACAACCAGACAGATGTTTTTAGACTGAATTTGGCATTTTTGCAATATTATTATTTAGGGTATTTCTGGAAACTGGGTTGAAGGCAAGTTTAAAATCTAAAAAGGCCACAAAGATTTCTTTCTGTAGGCATATTTTTGTGAAAGATGATAGTACACCAAAATGTAGTTTTTTGTTGTGCTCTCTTTTCTGAATCCTTCTGGTTCTGTCACTATCTAATATTAGTGCTTATGGTTCAAATGTTTAGCATACACCATATTTTTTGGTGTATAAGATGCTCTGGAGTATAAGATGCACCTAGCTTTTGGGGAGGAAAACAAGAAAAAAAAATCTGTCTATGCCTCCCAGTAATTTGCCTCCTTGTAGCAGAAAGCAAACAGCCTGGTCAGCTTCAGCACAGCCTGATTCAGCATGAACAGCTGATTGGCAGCTGGATCAGCCTCCCAGAATACCGACAATCAGCTGTTCCAGGCTGCAGGGATCGCAGCCTCCACGTACCTTATTTTCAGCCCTTTTGGGGGCCCTTTTTTGGCCAAAAAAAGCTCCCAAAAGGGCTGGCAGGCAGGTGGGCGGGGTTTCGGCAACATTCGCTACATAAGACACACAAGATGTTTTCACCCACTTTTTTTGGGGGGGGACTATGTCTTATACACTGAAAAATACAGTAATTTGCTAACCTTCAGGAGACTCATAGATCTATAATTCCACAGATCAATTTCTCTTTTTATAAATTACTATTATTGCCAGCCCTGTAGTTTGGAATATACTAATCTGATCAATGAATGTCAACAGGAATACTAGCTGAAGCTCTAGTTGGAATTCTTTATCATTATTTCAGGCTAAAAACTATCAACAGCTAAAGCTTTGCTCATCTTAAGCAATTGGTTTACTTCTTGCACAGAGACAGGACACCAATTTTACTCTTGGCCGAGATTGATCTCATTTTCATTTGTATTACTACCAGGGTCTAAAATACTCCCAGATTTAAAATGCCACTTGATTGACAGACTGGGAGTAGGAGAGGAGTGAACACTTTACCTACTCTGGCAATTTTCCAGAAGTGAAAGAAATCATCTTTTTTAGAATAAGGAAATAGAAGAGACACAGGCAGGAATAGCACAGAATCCTTTATTTAAGTCTGCTAGCTTCTAACAACGTGCTGCTGGACAGCAGTCCCTTTTATAGGGAACTGTCAGCCAGCAGCCAATCAGCTTAAAGTATTTTCTCGTGGCTGCAGACATGATTATGTAACCTAATGGTTCTGTGCATGCGTGGACACAACATCCCTCCCCATCTGGCTGGCACCACGTCTATGAATGGGAATCGATGCAGCAGGCGTATTCCTTCAGATAAGCGAGGCAGTGTCTCTCACCCTGTCAGATCTGCGCATGCCCCCAGGCATTTCTGCTGCATCTTCACCAGGAGTGATTGTCTCTGGAGTTCCCTCTGTTCTTCGATCCTCTGGTTTCTGTTTGGCCGTCTCCGAGGCTGGTGTTCCCCTCAGGTTGCGCTTTTCTTTCGTTATCGGCTTCGTATGGTGGTACCCTGGACCTTAATTGGTCTATGTGTCTTTTCCACTCCTTCCCCCATTGGATTTCTACTATGTATGACCTGGGTCCCGTTTGTTTATTGATTATTCTTGGGACTCACAGTATTTTGCCAGTGTAATTCCGGTCAAATACTGGCTCCCCCTCTTTAAATGTCCTTGGGCTGTTTGCGCTTTTTACGTGCTGTCTGTCTTTGTGTTCGGGGTACAAACAGTTGAGCCCTATTCGTAGCTTTCGGCCCAACAAGAGTTTGGCTGGGCTGCAGTTTGTGGCTGTGTGTGGGGTGACATTTGCGTGATTAGGAAGCGATTGATGTTTGATTGTAGATCTCCTTGTCCTAGCCTACCCAGTGCTATTTTTGTTGTTCTTACCATCTGTTCTGTCGGGTGATAGAGTGCTGTGAGTGCATGCCGGATCCCCTTGTTCGCTAGGAACTCTTCGAACTTGGCAGCTGTGAACTGAGGGCCGTTGTCTGAGACCAATACGTCCGGTAGGCTGTGCATGCAAAATAACTTGTCAAGCATGTGGATTACTGCTTCTGTGTTTGTTGATTTCATTTTGGTGATTTCCAGCCACTTGGAGTAGGTGTCAACTGTTACTAGGATCATGTATCCTGTATTGGGCAGGCAAAGTCTATGTGAATTCAGGACCATGGTTTTTTGGGATTGTCCCACTGTGTTGATGTTGCAGCTGCTGGTGCCGGTCTTGAAAGCTGGCATGGTTGGCATTTCTTCACCCATTGCTCTATGTCCTTGTCGAGGTCTGGCCACCAGATGTAGCTGCGGGCTACAGCTTTCATCCTGACTACCCCTGGGTGACCCTCGTGTAATGTGCACAGTAATTGTTGTTATAGGGTGGGCAGAATGACAATTTGGTTCCCCCATAGAAGGCAGCCCTTCAGTGTAGACAGTTCTTACTGGCATGAGTAATATTTTTTAAATTTCGTGCTTGGTTGCCTTGTGGGCCAGGTTGTCCAGACCCAGCGCAGGATTGTTGATAATGTTGAATCAGCTCGGGTTTCTTTGGCTATGTCTGCAACTGTTATGGGGCTTTCTTGTAGTTCTTCCACCATAAATACTTTTGTTGCTGGGTCTGGGTCTTGCACTCTGGACTTTAAGGGGCAATGGCTCAAGGTGTCTGCGTGAGCAATTTCTGGCTTATGTACTAGGGTATAATTGTATGCTGCGAGGAATTCCATCCAGTGGATCATTCTTGGTGACAGTACTTGTGGTGTCGGCTTGTTTCCTGCAATGATTCCCAGCAGCGGCTTATGGTCCATAACGAGCTGGAACGTTCATCCGTATAGGTATTCGTGGAACCATTTTATGCCCGCTACGGCTTCCAGGGCTTCTTTGTCCAGTTGACTGTAATTTCTCTCCACTTGTGAAAGCGTGCAGGAGAAAAAGGCAATGGTGCTTCTAGGCTGTTTGGGAGCTGATGGCTTAGGACTGCTCCCACTCCGAAAGGGGATGCGTTGCATGTGAGGCTTACTGTTAGTCTTTCGTTGAATTGGATGATTATGCTTTTGGATGAAATCAAGCTTTTCACCTTTCAGAATGCTTCCTCTTTGTTGGGACTCCACTTCTATTCGGCTTGTTTGTCCAATAGTTGGTGTAGGGACTTTGTGATGGTGGCTTTTTGTTTAAGAAAAATGCTATAAAAGTTCAGGAGACCTAAAAAAGCCTGCAGCTCCATTTTGTTTGTTGGGATGGGTGCTAGATGGATTGCCTTTACTTTTTCAGTGCTGGGGTGAATGCCTTCAGTTTATGCTGTAGCCTAGGAATTCAACCTCTGGGACTGTTATTTTGCACTTGTCCCTCTTCACCTTTAATTCAGTTTCCTGGAATCGTTGTAGGACGGTCCACAGTCATTGGTTCAGTTCGTCCTAGTCCCCCGCTATCAGGACATCATCAAAGTAAGGGGTGAGCCCCAGAATCCCCTGCAAAAGATACTCCATTAGGCTTTGGAATAATTGTGGTGCCATACTGACCCCAAATTGCAGCTGTTTGCATTTGAATGCCCTGTAGTGAGTGACTATGATTTGGGCTTCAGCTGTTTCTGTGTTGACTGGCAGCTGTTGGTAGGCTTGAGCCACGTCGAGTTTGGCAAAGATTTTTCCTTGCCCCAGGGAGTGTAGCAAGTGTTGGACAACCGGGACAAGGTATGCGTGGAGCTGAAGTGCCTTGTTTATAGTGCACTTGTAATTCACGCATATTCTAATGGACCCATCTGGCTTGACTGGGGTCACTATGGGGGTTTCCCACTTTGCGTGGTCAACCGGTTCAAGGGTTCCTTGTTTGATAAGCTTGTCTAGTTGCTCGTCTACTTTGAGCAAAGGGGACCTGGTGCAGCTTCATCCTGATGGGGGCTATTTGGGAGTCTAAGCTAAAGGATATGGGTGATCCCTTATATTCCCCCAGCTCACTGTCAAATACGTCCTCAAATTCCTTGGCCCAGTTGTCCGCTGTTTGGTCCTGGAGGCTGTAGACTCTGGAGATGTCCATCCCTAGTGCATTAAACCGATCTAGCCCCAGCAAGCTTGGCAGATTTCCGTCAACAACTATGATTTGCAAGTTGCCTTGGAATCCTCGGTACTTCATGGGGAATTGGCCAGTGCCCATGATGGGAATTTTGTTTCCTTGATAGTCCTTTAATAATTGGCAGTTCTGGAGTTCCTTTCTTGATAGTTTAGGAATGAGTCTTTTGATTGTGTTCCATGCCATGATGGTCACTGCGGAGCTGGTGTCTAGGCCCATGTGGCATGGTTGCTCCGCAATGTAGATACTCTGATTTTTGATCGCCGGGGTTTTCTATTGGCAGCTCAGGGGCATTCTGTTTGATTTGTCAAGGTCTTTATGGTGTAGCACCCCTCTTCACTTTGTCAGGGTCGGTAGGTATTCCCTCATCAGGTTTGTCCTTGTTTCTGGCTTGAGGTTGTATTTGGGTTGCTGCTGGGCCAGGCTGACCTGCATACTCTGGATGGGTGCCCCCTTTTGTGGCTGTGGCACCTCCTGAAAATGGCAGACTGGTATTTGCAGCTGGCATGGTTATGGTTCCTGCCACAGCCCCTGCACATGGCTTGGCGACCCTTGGTGGCCATCTTGGACCTTTGTCCTCTTCAACTGAATCAGTTGCACTGCCCTCTTCAATGTCCCCGTGATGGACAGTTGTTTTTCTTGTATTTTGTGGCTTTTGGGTGGTATCGGCGGCGACAGCTTCCTCGATGGCGATTTGGAGGGTGAGGGTGCTCCTGGCCATCAATCTCCTCAGCAGCTTATCTTCTCTCAGACCAAAGACAAATCAGTCCCTGACCATCCTTTCTAGGTTGGTGAAGTCACATTGCATTGCCGCGTCTCGCAGTGTGGCGATTAATTCACTTACTGACTCCCCCTTGGCTTGGTCCCACTAAGGGAAGGCCTAGCGGCGGGCCATCTCGGATGACTGGGGGGCATAGTGGGCCTTCAGCTTGGCCATGAGGGTTGTCCATGGCACCTTGTCCACATTGTTGGGGGCCACTAGGGCCATTGCCACTGCGAAGACTTTTTTGGGGGGTCAATTTTTTAATCTTATTTTCTTATATTTTTATGACATCATGTATTGATCAAATCATATATAGTCAAGTATACAAATGTCTCTCCAAATTTGAATATTTAACCACTATAATAAAAATTTCATATTTCCATATCTTTTCTTTCAAGACAACATATCTTTGGGTGTACAGTGTGTTACTTGGGTATCTTTTAGCTCATTATGTCACATAGTATTAATCTTTTTTGGTATATTTTCAAATTTCTCTGCTATTGTGAAGACTTTTGATCTGCAGTGGTTCAGGAACAGGGCTTGCTTCTTCTTGTCTAATGTCGTGGAGCTCGTTTCCTCCAGAAAGCAGTTGAAATGGATGGGGAATGTGTTTCATTTTTTGCGTTAAATGCTCTGAATGTGCTCATGGCTGACATTCTGTTGCTTTCTGGTGATCGGGCTATGGCTCTGGGTTAGTTGCTCCGATCTGTGTGCTCTTCAGGATCCCACATTGGTCGCCAGTGTTAGAATCAGGAAAGAGAAGAGACACAGGCAGGGAGTAGCATGGAATCCTTTATTCAGGTCTGCTAGTTTCTAACAACGTGCTGCTGGACAGCAGTCCCTTTTATAGGGAACTGTCAGTCAGCAGCCAATCAACTTAAAGTATTTTCCCGTGGCTGCAGTCATGCATTACGTAACCTAATGCTTCTGTGCATGCAGAATCTTGATGCATTGGGATAATTTTTGCATATTTCCTTGTTGCCAGATTTTCCTTTTTTTTTTTTTTTTTGAAGGGACTTACATCGAGGGTTTAAGTTCAATAGGGAAAATATTGGTCCTTAGGAGATATTTTTAATCTTTCTACTTGCATCTGACATAACATTTTCAGCTGTGCACAATCCTGATCAAATTAATTGTTCCTTTACATTCCAATTTAAGTGAGACATTAGTTAAACCATATACTGTAAATCTGAACATGCTTTTAGAGCCTTGCCTAGCAAGTGTGCTCAAATTTTCTAAAGTAACTCTGGCTGCCAATTTTTATGTCCATTTTTAAAATTACTTTTATTCCATCTATTCATACCTCTGCTGTTGTTTTGCAGCTATGGGGTCTAGATTGCATCAGTTTCTACAGGTTCATAGAGGGATAACATAATTAGTATTAGGGGAGTAGTGATAGCTGTATAACTGAGAATCTACCTCTATCTACTACAAGGCATTTAGGAGATGGAAGGGTTGACTACTGATCTTCTCCCTGCCACCACCACCACCCATAAGCATATTCTGCAGTGTGATCTCCATTTAGGGAGCCATTGCGTTTTATATTACATATTCTGACAATAAAACACAATTACACAGTTTAGCAAAAATATATATTCATTTAAGGCATCTTAGAGGTCAATGATGTATTATTCCATTTCCCTGTTGCCAGTATTAAGTAGCAGCTTCATTACCAATATTTATGAATGTGCCCTGACTTCGTGTTCTCATTGCCTCCACCACCATGCTGTAGCCTATGTGGAACAGCAAATTTATGTCAATATTCTCCATGCAATTCCATCAGTAGAACAGGGATCAGTGGGATTGATTCTTTGGCAAGAGTACATACAATTTGTTTAGGATTTAAATCCAAATGGCATATTCAGTATATTGAAGCAATGTAATCCAAAGGCATTTGTATTCTTAGCTGTCCTTGCAATAACCAGTAATTTTTTCCTGAAACTTGGAGGAAACGTATGAGTAGAATGATAGCATGTAATCTTATTGAACGAAGCTGAACTGCAATTATGCTTATTGAGTAATAGTACTCAAATTCTAGGTATTATCTTTTCAATGATGTTCAATACTGTCAACAACCTGGAGAATGATTCTTTGCATTCTTGTTGGGCTTCTAAACAATTGAATAAATTTAAGTTACCTAAAATG
Source organism: Myanophis thanlyinensis (assembly GCA_017656035.1). NCBI lineage: Eukaryota > Metazoa > Chordata > Lepidosauria > Squamata > Homalopsidae > Myanophis > Myanophis thanlyinensis. The sequence goes on along the minus strand of JAEANM010002547.1, from coordinate 13,847 downwards.
GCTTCTGGAGTAAAAAAGAAGCCTTTTGATATTCTGGATACTTACTAACTTAAATAATTTTATTTCCTAGGGACTTGTAATTTAGCAACTAGAGATATACATGTACTACTATGACTCATGTTGAAACTTTGATTTTACATTTCAAGTTTCAGAATATAATTTTATGCCTATATACCAGTACTTCGAGAGTAGTTTTAGACTGTTTCTGGAAATTATAGTATTTCAGAAAAAAGCAGAACTCTAATGAAGTTGGAATCTCACAAACATAAACTTTGGAAAATAATATTGAATGTTCTAATCTCCCCCTTCCATCTCCCTCTCTTCATTATATTGAAGATACAAAACTGCATCCAATACAAGGAACTGAGAAGTTGTCCCCAAAAGCAGGAGTAGAAAGAAAAGGTAGTTTGGAATTTCTACGTCAAAACATTTAAATACTTATTTGGCAAAACATCCATATGGAATTATTTCCGAACGTGAAAAGATAGAACAAAGATAATTAAATAAGAGACACTTTAAAATGAACATTTCCTTTCATTTAAATAAATTAATTTCTCTTTCAATAATAATTTCAAATTTCTCTTCCAAAACATTTTGGCATATCTCTAGGTACCAAAGGCAAATAAAATGCACCTAATTTTTTTTTCCATTTCAAAGCTGACAATTTTTATCAATTTTTAAAATTAGGGGTATATTTGATTTGTTTCAATTGAATTATATACTGAAAAAAATGTATTGTGATTAAACATAAGCATTACTACATATGCTTTTAGAAATGATGTCCATCATACTTGGCCAATAAAAATGAGAATGACTCTAATGGAGTTCAATAAAAGAACTAAAGGAAACAGAACATAAAGAAAAGAATATTTATCTCTTAAGTTTACTCATCTGTGATTTTGCAGTCATTCATGTATGACTCATGGATGAATTTGATCACTTCATAAACTGGTTGCAACATGCATTTGTTCACCTATATTGATCTTCAGTCACTTATAGATCAATGGCTTTCAAATACCACACAATTCCCCAGTCACCTATTTTCAGCTTTAATTCTCATATAATGGTACTGAAACTGGTTAGCAAGTTTTTAGTGACACATTAAGTCTATGAGCTCCAAAGAGGCAGAAATGAAAGTCACACACAGACTATGGGGCAAAGCATTACTGACCCACCCATTCATCCAAGATAGCTTCTGCACCTGTTCATAGACAATTCTTTTTTTGCCAGTAAATAAGTCCTACTCTATTTTCTTGACATACATCAGACATATAGCTGATCTGTATGGAAACCTAAGCATGTAGATTGCATGTAGTCTCCCAGGAAGAACTAAAATTTGTCTTTTTTCTTCTTCCCTTACTTGAGGTTTAGAGTTATGGTAAGAGGTAAATTAGGTTTAAAGCATTCATTATTCCTGAAATTATGCTAGTGTTTCAGATTTGGAGAAGAGTAATGATTAATGTTGATTCCTGAATCTTTTACAAGGTTTAAGATATTCATTTGCTTTTTGTAAAAGAAAAAAGAAAAATCCTGAAATCCACAAAAAACTCAGCCCTGCCAATCTGACTGAGATCACATCATTGCTCTGCCTATTTATCACTCTCAAATAGAAAAGATACGGGATAGCAGCATACTGCAAGTTGAAACTGTGTATCACTTGATTTGTAAAGTTTTCCAAAAGTAGGAAATGTGAGCCCTAAGGCAGCTTTTCAGTACCTTTTGGTGCCCTGGGCAGAACCCTTCCCCCACAAACACAACTATCAAAAATTGGTGATATGGTTTCATGATTATCGCTTTGAAGAGCGAAACACACTAATATTCTAGTAATAAATGCAAGACTCGTTACATTTTCATGGTATGAAGCACCTTTTGGATATCTTAATGTAGGAAATCTGGATATTTTAAGACAGGAAATGTCTCACAAGCGTCAGAGCTTTATTCTCTTTTTCACATTGATGCTGCTTTCAGCAGCTGCCTTGATTTAAAGTAATTTTTTTCACCAAGATTGTCATATTTAACAAGATTTACTGAAGTAATGGGAAGCTACTACAAGAACTTCAAAAATGGAATTAACTCAAATTAAAATCAATATATCTCTGTATTCACTATAACCGTGATGGCAAACCTATGGCATGGGTGCCACAGGTGGCATGCAGAGCCATTGTGCTGGGCACGCAAGCTGTTGGCCAACTTACCTCCAGCTGAGCATGCATATGCAATTGCACATGTACGTGTGTGCGATTGCAGAGACCCAGCTGGTTTTCGGGCCTCCGCTGTGCATGCGCACAATTGCAGCAGGAAATCCAGCTGGCCTTTGGTGCTCTCCTGCGCATGCACACGCTATTACTCATGTGTGCATGAGTGCCTGCGTGCAGCATGTGTGCACTGCACCTGCAAAAGCTGCATCATGCAGATGGTGCAGCTGCACATGCAGCGCACGTGGAGGAGCCACACGCAAGTGCAGATGGCACGCTCAAAGCATGTACTTTTCGGCACTCGGTAAGTAAAAGGTTCGCCACCACTGCACTACAACCAAGATTTTCTGATTTTCTATGCTGTGGCACAAGGCAGTACCTTTTTTGGTAACATAGAAGTTTGTTGCTGCCAGTTTACATAATCTGGCACTCAACTATTATATTATTGTGCTATATACTTAGGGATATCCTCAACAAACCAAGATTTTGTCAAAATGACAAAATATACATTATGTATATATATTCAAGTTCCATCCTTTATGTACAACACTGTAGGATCTGTATCTTTGTCCATTCTATGCCCATCCTATTTTATTCCTTCAGCATCTCATCAAGATAAAATAAAAATCTTAATTTAAAACAATACTGCATTATTTCTTTGATATTATTTCAGTATCTATTTTCCCCTTCCAATTGACTTCTTCAAGAAGTTAATTTTTAAAAATGGCATTTGGTTAAACCTACTAACTGTACTTTGTTTATAATCCTGAAAGAGTATTTCGAGCACTAGACTATGTTGCTAAATCCAGAAATAAGACTCACTTAAACAGAGTTAAATTAATCCTAATTAGAATTACATCAGGATTAAACACAACTTTCTCTGAACAGAAGATTTTGGTTTTAGCACAAGTTGTAGGTTGTATTCTGTTTTTCACAATATATTCTATATTACCATTGGGGGTACTATCTAATGTGCTTTTGCCAAATATATTGTTGCCAATCCTAGGTTGTATTTTTTAAAAATTGGATTGCATCTCATTTCCATCTCAACTACTGACATAAAACAATTCCACCCGAAGCTTCGGGTTGTAATTTTTGGCATTATAGCCACCTAGAGTTGCTCACCCCCAAAGTGAGATATGCAGTATATAAATTTAATAATAAAACACATGCTATTCTTCTCTGATATATTTTAATGTACACTGCCATTCTTTTGCCTTTCCATTCTAATTACTGCCAGAAAAATCAAACTCCCCAAAATAAAAATATTATCTGCCACTTTAGATCTTCACTGGGGATCCTGATATGATGGGATGACTTAGAAACTTCAATGACTTACTTATGTGAGTTCTTTACAGTAAAGGGTCACTCTTGCAGGGAAGTTCAAAGTGGTAATTCATGTTGATAAGAGCAAGCTGGGATCTACAGGCATGAGAAAGGCCACCCATGTAGAAAAAGGAATTCCAGAATCAAATAAAGAAGCAACTGTACGGACATGGAAGAAACAATTACCCAAGTTTGGGTGCTAAAAATTTAGCCTCTCAAATTGAACAGCCGTCCTCTAGTTACTACAAAGCATGTAGACTATTTGCAAATAAATCTGCTGATGACATGGCCAAATTAAACTCACAAGATCTTAATGGTGCCTACAATAATTTTATAGGACATGAAGAATCAGAATATTCAATGTGAGAAGGATAAACAAGGGAAATCCTGATCTTACCAAAATAGTAATGAAGTAAATTGGAGGTTTTAGGAAAAAATACACAGATGGCCCTTAATACAGGCATGAGACCATATTAAGAAATAAAGTATTAGTATAACAAAAAAGACTATGTTAAACATGTTTGGTTATAACCCAATACATGATTGGATCATAGCTACCCATGTTTCTCCCAAAAGATGCCCCACCTAGAAAAGAAGCCCTATCACATTTTTCAGTACATGTGATAAAATTAAGCCCCACCTACAAAATTAGCCCTAAGACCCCGCCCACACCGGGATGCAGGAGGTGGGGAAAGGCACACAGGTAAAAATTAAGCTAGAGTGGGGATGGGGTGGTGGTGGAGCTGCCCTACTTACCAGGCCTCACACCCGACACCTGCCTCGCCTTCTTCTGTGGCCACTTCTTCTGTGGCCACTTGCTGCCACTTGCACACATCGCCCCAGCCTCCATTTTGCCTTCAGATGCTTTATGAAAAGTCTCTCTGCAGCTGATAATAGAGCTCTGGGGCGATGCATGCAGGTGGCGGCAAGCAGCCACAGAAGACACACACGAATTGCCCTGGCCTCAGTTTTGATTTCAGATGCCTTCCAGAAGGTATCTGCAGCTCCGTTATCAGCTGCAGAGGGCTTTCCGGAAGGCATCTGCAGCCAATAACAGAGCTCTGGATCACCCCAAAGCTCTATTATTGGCTGTAGAGCCAATATTATTATTATTATTTTGTGTTCAGATGCCTTCCCGAAAGGACGACTCGAGCTGAAAAGAGCGGCCCATGGGCCCAATCTGGCCACCAGGTTACTTCTTTTGCAGCTGTGTTGCTTGCTCTTTTCAGCTACAAAAGCAGCAGCCTGGTGGCCAGGTAAGATGCATGGGGTGGGAAATTAAGACACCTCTAAAAAAGAAGCCTTAGCCAGTCAAAAGAAAATAAGACCCGGGTATATTTTTGAAGAAACACTGCATTACAATTAATGAATATTCTTTGAACATCTGTGTAATGCTACCTACTACAAATATAATATGGAGGACACTGAGGAATTTTATGGAACAGTTCAAGAAGTGCTAAATACAACATCAAGGAAGGATGAAGTAATAGGTAACTGAAATGCTGAAATTGGAGAAATGGTAAAATCTGAAATTATAGAAATATTTAAAATGGGCAAATGTGATAATGCAAAAAATAGGTCCGCTCCACATGACCTAAACACAGGCTGTGTATTACTTGATGGACAAAATTAAAATCACCAAGTAACAAAAAATTGGAGAAATGTATTAACCAAAAAACTTCCCAAAGTGTAAATGGGAAGACATCTAAATCAGCTTCAAAACAAGCTAGCATGTTAACCAAAAAAAAAAAAAGGTTGAAGTCTTGGAGACCAAAAGGGCAAATAATGACTTAAAACAGTTTTCTAACTTCAACTAAAAGTACAAGGAAATGCACCTGAATCAGAAATGTCAATAGAGGAGGAAAAAAGAAAATAAAGATGAGATGTATTTTTAAGAGCGGGAGAAATCAGAAAGACATTTAAAGCTAATGTAGGCTCTCATTAGTAAACACAAAAGCAAATAGACAAATAAGGTTTAAATGAGAAGGAAAGCCTATTAAAATCCATTATAAATGAGATTATTGAAGTTATACATATCCTATATGGATCCAATGATGCAATGTAAACGATGCCTTCAATAAGTACAAGTATTATTTTACTTAATTTGTACTGCCACCCATCTTGCAATAGCGACTTTGGGCAGCTATCATTTGACATATTTATTTTTAATTGATTTATTTTAAAATTGCTCTTTTCAGTAATAGAAAATATGAGATCAGATAATGTAAGGTTAATTAAAACAACATAGCTTATTTGCTTTATAGATTACAGCAATGCCTTTCATGGTGTTAATCATGTCAAAATACAAAATATATTAAGACTTGTCTATGTACTAATATTTGGTTATTCTTCTAAAAAATCAATTGACTAAAAAGCTACTATGAGGACTGAGATTAGAAAAACAGTGGTTCGGCATAGCAAATGAAAGGAATAAGAATGTATATTGTTCCTATACTGTAGTTATTTAACTCAATACAGCGAATGTTATAAGAGTATGACAGCTGAGAACGAAAGTCCAAAACAAGGATAAGTTTGAGATGTCTGTGCAATACCATTTTGTTAACCAAATTAAAAAAAAATCATTATGAACTTCCTTTTTGATTTTATATTCTTAACATGAATAAAGATTAAAATGCCAACCAGTATACCCAGCATATTAAGTATAGTAAGGCGAAAATGATAATTTTGGGAAGGGGGAATAGTTTATGGACAGACCGGGAATAACAGTGAAGAAAAAGAATAATTGTAGGGGGTAAAGAGAAATACCAATTTAAGTAAGATCATAAGAGGATAAGGGCATTTGAAGGATAAAGTGACAAAGATCGTAATAGTTTAAACAATGGTCCTTCCAGTGGCAATGTGTCTGTAAAACCTGGACATTGAGAGAAAAACGGTAGATAGTTGTCAATCTTAAATTATGGATCCAAAGATAGCATGAAGAACTAGTTGGCTCATCCTGCAGCACTGCTTCCTGAAGGCAATAACTAGCAAATAGAAACTTACCTATTTTGTATATGTGATGCTAGCAGATGATGGGCTATGACTATGCTTGACTATAACTATGCTTGGTAGATATAAGGGGAACAGAAAAGAGGCAATACAATGCATAAGCAGACCAAAAATATACTGTATATATAACTGTCCATGATTTAGGTTATAACTTGACTTGGGTCAAAACAGTATTTATTCATGCAGTCACAAAGTCACCTTTCATTTGATGGCACCTAACTAATTTTTGAAGATTTAGCATAACTACCCTTGCAAACTAGGCAATCACAATTTAGACTAGAGTATTATGCAAATGTAAACATTGTAATTTATGGTTATGTGTATAAAAAAAACAGAAAATAAGTTTGAGTGAACCATGGTTAAAGGTAAACATGAGAACGGAAACTGTTTTTATTTGGGTGATTAGACAAAACTTTTCCAGTGGTACTTACAAATGCCTGACTCTCAGCTTTTAATCATTCCGTCAGAAATTTTAGATCTGTCTCCGTACATCAAGGTTAGAGATGGGCAAAAATCCTGTTCTTTAATTTCTATGGGAAGTATTGACAGCATGAAGAAGCTTTTTTTATTGGGTATCTGCACCAATTTATTGCAAGCATGAACATAATCATCTACTTGATGATCTGCAAATATGTGCTTTAGATAGCCAAAGAAAGAAGCTTCTGCAAAATGTATAGTAGCTGTTCTCTTCACCCACTTTTAGGTCAGTGATGTATCACAGATGACTAAGTTTGATATTACTGATCTGCTTGTATCTATGTATTGTGCAATTGTCTGCAAAGTTGACATTTTAAAATCCTAAACAGCATTTTTTGATGCAAATACCGTAATTCCCCACCATATATCATTTAAATTAGAAAAATGCATATTGTGAGATTGTAATCAGCACTTTTCTTGATCTGAGGCTATATAAGCTAGATACTTTAACATTTGAAACTGTCACACCACTGTAGTAGATGTTTGCTTTAATTCATCCATGTGAATTCTAACATACACCCTGAATGTCCTCTCTGTTCCTCATCTATCAAGTAATATGCATATAGAATCTCATTTTTTCATGAACATGTTTTGGCATTTATGGTCACATACATTATTCTAGCATCTATTCTAGAAAGTCAACCTGAAGCAGTTGCTAAAAATATGGAAGGACCAAATATTCAATTATTTTTCTTAGTGCATGTAAATACATACAACAAAGATAGCAAGATAGAAACGTAATGCCCTAATTAATATGCAGGTAGTCCAGGGGTGTCAAACTGTTGGCCTGCGGACCAGATGTGTCACACACAGGCCACACCCACCCCAGCTCCGCAGAAAGATGTTGCAATATGTCACAGGATGGCAACATGAGGCCGCAAGTTTGACACCCATGAGGTCGTCCTTGAATTAGGATTGTAATTGAGCCCACAATTATAGTCCTAAGTCGTGACAATTGTACAGTAGGTGATCACTTGACTGTACCCAATTTTACAAGCTTTTATGTAGCAGTTAAGTGGTCATTAAGCAAACCTATTGTTCATTATGGGGCAGTTTTGGGGGATGGGCGGGTTATTTTGGGGATCTGTCATAACTTCAAACAGTTTTAAGTTTGAAGACTACTGTACTTCATTTTAGTGAGGCTATTGTTCTGTTTCTCGGTATAAAGGTAAAGATAAAAGTTTTCATTGTCCAGTCATGTCCACCTCTAGGAGGCTGTGCTCATCTCCACTTCTTAGCTGAGGAAGCCAATGTTCTGCGGTCATGGCTAGCATGACAATACACCAAGGTGCACAGAATGTTGTTACCTTCCCACCAAAGGAGTACCTTTTTATCTTATATTTGGATGCTTCCAAACTGCTAGGTGGCAAGAGTTGGGGCAAGTGACAGGAGCTCAGCCTGTTGTGTGATGCTCAGGTCTCGAACCTGGGCTGTCAGCTTTCCAGCCCACAAAAACACTGTCATAACTGCTGAGTCATTGGGGCCGTTTCTTGGTATATGTAATTCAAACTCAGCTGTGTACATATTTTTCTTGACATTGAGAGGGGTCCTTCAAGGGTACCTTGAAAGCTGCAACTGCAAACTATGACTAAAACTGCTTTATTTATCTGTGTGATTTATATGTTCATTGATCTCATAGGTGACTCTGGACAGTGTACAAAAATTAGGAACAAAAATACATCACAACATATAACCCTGAAGCCCAAGGATAAACAAAGAAACTAGCACACCAGCAGTAGCAAAACTGATCTAAATTCCTGACCCAAAGGCCTGGAGAAACAGCCATGTATTCAGTGCAAAACATGGTATTGGAGGCCATCTGAATCTCTGGAGGGAGTGCTTTCCATAGGGCAGGTGCTCCCACTGAGAAGGTATGGCTTCAGGGTTCAAGATACTGTTTGATAGAAGAGATTTAAAAACATGCCCCTTCCATTAGATCTGGTGAGGGAGAGAAAGGTGATCCTGCAAGTAATTTCTAGTGCTTCCCATCTCATTCTAAGCACACTGGAACTATAATGGGATTCTGGGTATGGAAATCCCAGCATATATGGGAAACATCAAGCTGGATTAGGACAACTTACTCTTCATTAAGGGACCTAAATTATCACAGGACCTGAATTATCATAGCAGTCATGATGATTACATATACACCATGTCTGAACAGAAGGAATACTGCACCATGGATTGTACACTTGCTTAATACTGTAATTTTAATAGCTACAATTTAGGACACTGCCATAAAAATATAAACTGACTGTTCTTTAATTTAAAAAGACCTGCACAAATCCCATTATCTAAACAGATAGTCATCTGTTATTCAACAAATTTAAGTTCATACATCCACTATGTCATGGATTGTTTAAATCATAACTTGTGAATATAAAAGTGAATATCTCACACTAAACCATTCATGGATGCATAATGTGCATCTTTCCAGATGTTGCTGTAACTAGAACAGCCAGTAGAAAGAAGTTTTGATTCAGTAACATCTGAAAGTCTCCATATTAGAAACTCATACAACAGTTTATTATAAAAGTGGAACATGGATTAATACAAAGTACTTTTATTTAACCAATAAATATTCAGAAACAGAGTTCAGCAAATAATTTTCTAGTATTTGACACAATTTAGATATGTTTAGAATTATTTATTAGCCTAACTCTTGTTCCATCAGGGTTTTCTTTCATATATCGCTAACCCATATACAGTCATGCACATCATACTTTTTAGGAAAGAAATTTAAATCACTGCTCTCGTTTTCATTCTTCTACTTTTACAGTTTCATATTTTTATTTTTATTACAAAAACCTAAAAGTCAATATGCATATTTTTATAAAAAAGATGCCAGTATAACCCTAATTGCTTTAATTGGTTTTAAGTAACAAGACAGTTTCAATCAAGTGTCAACCCTGATTATCTATGACACAAACAATGTATGATTTGGTTTTCCCCTTGCTCTATACAGTAGTCTAGCTACAGCCTTCTCTAGAATGAATTTCCCTAGCGAAGACAAACCAAACAGATATAATTAAAAAAAACAGTCATATGGAGTCAGATATTGACCTTTTAGCTTCAAAGAATAGCTCAAACGCAATCATATGAAATAGCTGATCATCTAAACATGCATTAGGAGGGGAAAAAGAAAAAGGAATGCAAAGGCCCACATCTAACAGCATATGATTGCTGAGAAGCTTTGCAGAATAAATCTGTGTAGCCTTCTGACTGTACCTGTGAAAGGCCTTGAAATCTAATAAACCTCACCAGAAAAGGTTTCTGAGCAAGGCCCAAGATGGGGTGGCCTAGAATTCACAGCTATTCTCTTCGTTTTATTTTGCTTACCTATAGTGCCTCCCACTTGCCCAAATGCGAAACCATTATTTTCCTTCTGTCTTGCCCCATATATCTCTATTCTGCACTTTTATCCAAATTTTCATTTCAACTTCTGAGCTACCAAGTGGGATCACAAGTGTATTTGTTATAACAAACAGGATTTGAAAAAAAAAAAAGGGGGGGGGGGAAAGAGCCTCCAAGAACCATTTCAGAGGCACAAGGAATTAAATTATTCCACAACACCCAAACATTCTCACACTTTTTAGTCTAACCCAACAGGGTTTTCCAAGTAAACCCCGCCAACACACACACACACAAACACCCCCAGTTACCCTTTGCTCTCCTCAGGGTAACAGCCAAGAAATACATTATAATCAAATTATATTTAGCAGGAGGGGGGTGGGTTGTTGAAAGTTGAGGAACAAGAAAGGGAAGGCTTCATTTGGAAGCCTACCCACCTGACCCCACCCAAACCCCGAAGACATTTCAAATATATAATATAAGCAGGCAGGCAAAACGGTGGCTGGCCTGAAGCAGTTACTCAAACCGGCCAACTTTGAGAGAGCCATCTCCAGTGACAGCAGAAACGCCAGAACTCAACTCGAGGAAAACATGGGGGGGAGGGGGGGGGAAAGTGCGGGGGTTTCCATAACGGTAGTTTTAGCACAAGGGATACCAAGGGCCACGAGGGGACACTTTGGGTATGTGTGGGGGAGGGGTAACTTAGTACCCCAACTTCACATCCCCTCCCCGGAAACAGAAGAGGGAGCCTTCCCTTGAGGGAATTTCTGTTGGGCGAGCGGAATCTGCTCACTTCGGGGAGCGACTGTTGCAGGCAGCACCTTGACTCCCTCCCCCCACGCGCCCCCCCCTCCCCCACGCTTCCCTAACCTACCTGCTGCAGGGGCATTTCCAAAGCCTAACAATGCCCCCCCTCCCCTTCCCGACAGCTCCAAGAGTTGAGACTCGGGAAGGGCCGCGTGTCTGTGGGCGAGAGAGGCGGCGAGGCGGGCACAGGCGCGCACCCTCTTGTGTTATGTGTGCAGTTCTGTGTGGTTGCTCAGGCCAGAGGAAGGCTCTGGTGTGTCCCCCCTCCCCCCCGCGCGGATCAGCGCCCCCTCCGTCCCTCTCTCTCTCTCTCTCCCCCCTTCGCCCGGCTCCCAGTCACAAACGCGGCCTCGGCGCACGTGTGCGAAACGTCACCACCGAGTCCGGGGGTGAAGCGAAAAAGCGACCAGCGGGACAGAGAACCTTCCTCTTCCCCACGGCCATGCTGCCTGCTCAGACCCTGACCCCCCACCGCCGGGGAGAGGAGGGTCCAAACCCAGCCGGCCTTCTGGTGCATTCACACGAACACGCCGCCAGATTCTTAGTTCTCCCGTGCCAGGGCGCTGCTCGCAACGCCGGCCTCTTTGTTCCTGCCTTAAGGCGAAGGAAGGAGACTGCCCCCTCCCCCAGTAATTCCTCCCCCCCCCCCCCATTAATCGTAGGACAACTACCACTCCCGAGGTTTACTTCAGTCCTTTGGGGGCGTCCTACTTGTCCCCAGTCCCCCCTGCTGCCGGGCCATGGTGGCTTCCCGCCGGGGGGAAAGGAAAGAAAAGATAAAAAGTTTGTGGCACTGGGGAAGAGACACCGCATACAAAAGCCGCCACGGCGCCCTTCTTTCAGGGAGCGCACCCCCGTCCCGCAGCGCAGAAAGGAAACTCAAGCCCCAGAGACCGGGAAGGAGGAATTACCAGGGATCGGCCTCCGCTTTCACTGGCGGGATGCACCAGCACCACCCGTCCGGCGGGCCCGTGCGGGGTGCAGCACAAGGAGGTGCCTCCGCCGCTCACGAGACTAGGCCGAGCGCCCTCCGCCGCGCCACAATCAGCCCCGGGAAAGCTGGCGCCCCAAGTCGCCCCCAGCACGGATGCCCCGGAACTGCTGTGCAACTGAATGAAAGCGCTGGCAGCGACGGCGGCAGCAGGAGCGAAACGAGCCGGGAGGCTGACGGTAACCGCGGGGCTCCCTCCGGAATCCATGGGAGGCGAAGCCGACCAAGCCGGGAGGCCGTGCGAGTGGAGTCCCCTCCGCATCCTTCTTGTGTGGATCTGCACCCGGAGCCGAGTCTCCTCCCACCCCTTTCGCTCGCCACCCCTTCCCCCCGGGCCTTCCCGAGTCTTTAGCTACTTAAGGCCCCGGCCCGGCTTGAAATGGTCCAGGCGGCGGATCCCGGGGAAGGGTCCAGCTTTAGGAGACGATGTTGCTAAGGTGAAGGAGCCCGCATTATGGGCAGATGCGGCGGATGGATTTTGCGGCCACTCCCGCTGTGTGGGGCTAGCTGGAAAATGGCTCCAGGAAGCGGCGGCAGCTGCCGCTGACAATGAATAAAGAGAAGGGAGAAGGGTTACGCGCCAAGAGCCTCCCGCGAAACTCAGATTTCCCGCTCGCTTTTCAAACTAGATTTGCATATCCCCGCCCTTTCAGCGTGCCGAGCCTGGCTCGTTCATTCATTGGTCTATTCCCTCTGCCAGGGCTCCCAATCGCGAGAGTCTTGGACACTTTGCCAGTTTTTCATTGGATGGTAAAGGCACGGGGTTACCCTGTTTTGCATTGTCCTCGCCGATTGGTTGATTAGTTGGGGGATTCCCTTTCGAGATGCCGGGATTCCGGACTTCTAAAGCCGAGCCTCCCGCCGTTCGTCTTGATTTCTTTGCGAACTTTTCTGCTGCTTTACCGGTTTGCATTCAAAATGAGTCACAGACGTCGAACTGAATTCCGTGGATTGCTGGGGTATTTAAAAACACAATCCCCGATATCTAAACTACAGTTCGGAAGAAATTACACTGGAACGGCTGCATGAAGAATATTGTATTTTATATCATAATTAAACTTTTAATGATCTACGAAACTCACTCCTCCCTTTCCTTTGGTCATCTGATAGGTATCTGACCATTGTCGGTAATTATCCCCTGGAAGTACAGATTCAAATCATATTGCTTAAGTGAATAAGCGTTAATAAAACTCATTTTATTTGGAAGTTCTGTGGACAAATTGCTTTCTAGCATTCCAATAGTTGGTGGACTCAGAATGAATGGCAATTTGCACTAGGCTCTATTTGATAGATTTCTGATTTAGATTGAAAAATACAAAGCAGAGCCCACATACCTGAATTAGATTTACCAGAGTCTGCAGCAGATATGGTAATTCAAGTTTCAGGGGATATAAGTGGACCCCAATGCTCTTTGTGTTCTGTGTGCCTTTCCTTTGAAGCTTTCTTCAGCTTTACATCAAACTTTGCAGTGCTGAAAGCCAAGAGCAATTGTGAAGAACTCTAAAAAGGATTTTTAAAATTGTACATGTGAACTATGTGCAGTTCAGTATGGGATGCTCTTTCTCTCCCCCCCACCTTTATTTATACCAGGGGTGGGCAAACTTTTTGACTTGTGGGCCACAATGGTTTCTAAAATTTGACAGAGGGGCCGGGCCAAAATAGGAGAATGGTGTGTTTGTGTGAACTAATAT
>JAEANM010002546.1:0-24289 GCA_017656035.1 Myanophis thanlyinensis | reverse complement strand
AATCATTTTTTCATCAGTCCCTGTTAAGATTTTATCCAAATCAGTCAATTTGTAATAAAAACCTCCTGTTTTTAAATCCTCATTAAATCTAGATTGTATTTGCACATATGAGTCCTGTCTGTTTTATTGATGTAGGATTTATATTTGTGTTGTGGGTGGCACATTCTCATTGCAACCAATTAAATGTAAAGACAAATTGAAATGGCTATAAGCTACAACCACAGTCAACTTATCCCAATTTGTTGGCTTTTTCCTTTGTATTTAGAACCCAAAGTCCCTTCCAACTATCAGGGGTGGAATCCGACTGGTTTTGCTACCAGTTTGGTGCATGTGCGCCAAACGCGCTGCTTTTAGCAGTGCTTTTAGAGGCTCCAGAGGCAGCAGGAATCATCAGGAAGGCTCCGTAGAAGCCTTATATGTGTTTGAACAGTGGTTGGTTCAGGAACTGAGTGGAGAACATTGTGAGTGAGCTTAACTTGATTTGGAAAAGTTCTGATACAATCACTGATTAGTTTTCCTTCAAGTATTTTTCTTATATATATTTAAGCCAGTGATCAGAAAGGGAGAAAGGAATGTGTTTGTTTGTTTTTCAAAAGTTGCTGGAGCAGGAGAGAAGCTGCATGCAGCTGTGGAACTGGGTGAGAAGATCCTTTTTTTTTTTTTGCTGAATCCAAACTCTGAGAGACTATTTTAAAAGAAAGCCTGTATTTGCTTTAACTAATTTAAATTGATCAAGCGGTGAAAAAAGAAACTGAAAAAAAAAAAAAAGCTGAAAGCAAAAGCTGAAACAGAAAAGAGATTTAAAGGGAAAGGGCATCAAAAGACTTTCAATAAAGAAACCAGGAAATTGAACTTGCTTGGTAAAAAAGAATTGTACCTGAGATTAGGCATTTTTAAAAATGCCGGAATGATTGACTTGGAAGATTTTATAAATTTGGAAATATTGAAATAGGTGAGGACTGGTTTTTTCAAGAGATATCCCTGCTGGAAATTTGACTCTGCAGTGCCACCTGCCGATGGGAGGAGAATAATACACCCTAACAAGTCCTAATACAGATTCAAACTCTATAGGGCTATAAGGATGATAAATCTACCTACTAAAAGGGATTAAGGAGCCAGAAAAAGGAAAAAAAAGAGAGAAGAAGAAATCAACTGTTTTGTTTTCTGAATACTCAAGAAATATAAGCCAAAATTGTGAGTGCTCCTCTGCGTAGGAGATTGAACATAATATTGGACATACAGATAAATATGGAGTTGGATTATAAATGAATAGAGGGAAGAAGAAAAAAGAACTTGTAATGTTTCAACAAGAAGAAATGGACAGTTTGGAGGAGTTGATATTGTCTATGAGGGACATATGGGAAATGATGAAAACAGAAGACAAGAAAATTCGAATTTGAATTTGACTTAATCAACAGGCTGGAGATTATGGATAAAAAATGGAAACTATAGTTCAGGGAGAGAAGAAGGAAAGACAAAATATCCCAGCTGAGGGAGAAATGAACAAAAAAGTTGTTGTAAAGAGAAAAAGGGGGATTCAAAAATGATACAAAAAAAAATGCAAGAGGCACAATGTTAAAAAAAAGAAAGAGGGAAGAGATTAGACAAAGAAATTGTAGTTGGAGAAGAGTTAAGGAGAAAACTGGTGCTCTGGTAATCCCACGAGATAAAGAGGCAAAAGAAGAATTTTACACAGCAGAAAGGGTGCTTTCCTTGATAGCTAGAAGAATATGGGTGGGGGTAGGGAGAAAGATTGGAAGATCGCTAGTTTTGTGTGGCGAGTTTGCAGTTTAATTGTCTGTGAAGTGGGTGCAATGCAGGCTTATTTTAAGAGACCCATTTCTGAGCAGATATACAAACAAACAAAAATGTATTAAATTGATGCCCATACTATAATAATGATCTATCCTTATTGTTGTATGTACACTGAAAGCTTATGCACTGGAGACAAATTCCTTGTGTGTCCAATCATACCTGGCCAATAAAGAATTCTAATTCTAATATTTATTAAGAATAGATTTTCAGTGTTATTCTACACTTTCTATTTTGACTTCATTGGATCTGGAATGTGGCTTTTGAACTCTTTTCCAAGAGAAGGCTATAGAGGGCCCTCTGCTCCTAGTAAATATAAGGACATAAACATTAAAAAGTTATTGTTTTGATTTCTTGTATCAATAGATTTACATGAAAACCAATTCTTTGGAACTTGAGACACTGAATACATGACACAAAGGGAGGAAGAACTATTGGGCGAGGCAGATATAGCCTGTGCATGTTAAAGTGCTAGGATTAGACTATGCAATACATAAATGTGCAATTTGGAAGGAGAAAACCCTAGAGAGCCAAGAATGTCAGAATCCCCCTTTACAAAATACAGCTTTACCCTTTCAAACTTGTGATTTATAGTATTGCATCAGATACACCACCAGCCAGTCCAAATGAGAAAGAAATGTACTAACTTCATGAAACTGTAGTTTCCTTTCATTTGTAGGTCTCGGTTTGGTATTCCACAGTGTTTTGCTGATAAATCATAATCTTTTCCCATGGCAGAGTTGAAAGCGAGAGGTGGTCCCAATGAAGGGAAAATAAGATGAAGTTGTTCATCAGATATCCAGATAGGAAATGTCACTGTAGGGCGATAAAGCACTAGAAAGTCACCAATATGATCCGAGATGAACTCCAACAAAATACTTTTTGCCAGAACTGAGAAAGAGCTCAGAAGAATCCTTTAGGCAAGTATGTTATAAAATAAACCTCAGGAGTGAAACTCCTTTTGTAAATGAACTATCTGTGCCTCTTATTCTTCAACAGTTCCCCAACTTTTTCTGAAAGGCATAGCTGGAAGCCATAAATTTAATATGCACTCATTGTAAGGCAGTCAAGATAAAGGAAATCATATATATGTGTATGCTTTAAAAGCTGTACTTCTCTATTAAGCTCTACTTAATATAATCCACACTCAAGGAGGATGATAAGATTTATCTACGTATGTGTGTAACTATTTCATTTTTAAAATATTTGTTGTATGTAAAACTCCAGGGGTTAATTTTTCACCATAACAGTTCTGGAAACTTTCATGAGCCAAAGCTCCAACATTTCAAAGCTTGTCTTCTCCAACTCTAACCAGGCCTAAATGGCTGCAATTTCTTTTGATTGGAAAGTGAATATGAAACTTATCTGAACATAAAAATATATGTGAAGAAATAAAACCAATCCTTTTCTCATGTAGGAGACTGGCAGGAACAAGTCTTGAAATTGCTTAATTCTTCCTTATTTTCTTCTCACATTTAACTACTGACTACTTCATTTATCTACCATTTTTTCTCGTTTCAGTTTCCAATTACTGCATATGCAGGGGATGATTTTCAAATGGAACCATTATAAGTTCCATGTTCTGCTTTATACTCTACCTTTCCAATTACATTAATAGAAAGATATAATTACTTACTTCTCTTCCAATCCCACCTCATTGTAGTGAGAGTTGTTGTTCGGGAATGAGCAAAAAATATTTGGGCTGCATCAAGACACTGCTGGGAGTATTCCAAGAGCAGGTATTATCACCTGGGTCAATCAAGAGGTGAAGCTCATCTCAACCATTTACTTAAGCTAAGCAGACATTTATATCAGACACAGCACTGTAGAAAGATGCTGGAGACAGATGATCATCTAAATGACAATGGCAAAGGCATCATTCCATACTGCACCAGAGGAATTTACTGAAACCCAATTGCCTATTTTTTCCAAGAAAACCACATAGATAATGATTAGGTATAAAGTGAAAGGCAATATAGTGACAGATTGTAGGGCCTTCAGGTCACATGCAATCAACATTAGTACTGAGGAAGAACTGAGGATATTTTGTACTATTAAGGTATTATACATGTAAGCTTACAATGTAATTGAAAACCTTCAGTTACCAAAATTCTATGTCAGTGTTTCTCAATCTTGGTATCTTTAAGAAGTGTGGACTTCACACATGGCTGTGGAATTCTGGGAATCTGGGAATTTTAGGAGTTGAAGTTGATACATCTTAAAGCCAGCAAGGCTGAGAAACACAATTCTATGCTATACAGAGACTCAATGTGGATAGAGCAGTATTCTTCCCTCAGGAAATTTCAATTGTATGAAGAAAATGTCATGACAGGGTTAGCATGATTAATATAAAAGATCAAGAACAGAGTGTTTGTCTCCTTGGCATGTTAAAAATGAAGCTCTCATATAAGGAAATCCACTTTTACCAATGAAATGAGCAATGAAGATAGTGACTGTCTTTTATGTTTTTAAGCATTATGAATAGGCAATCAGCAGGTTAAGAATGTCCGACTGAAGGACAGTTCCTATATAACCTGCCCAATAAAGGCTCCCCAATGCTTTCAGGAACCACTGAAAACCCTTGACTGTCTGTCTACTACTGAAAAGGACAGAAGGCATTACTTGAGCTGACACACTAATAAACCCACACAATGTTCTTAGGAACCGCTGAAGCTGCACACTATACAGCTTGTTTTCAGCAATTTTCAGTGGTTCCTGGAAGAATTGTACAGCTTTAACTGTACATGGGTTTGAGAAAGAAAAGCACCATCCACCATTTTTTAGTTATAGGTAAGTCTATTTGTAAAATGACTAAAATACAAATTTGAGTTAAAAAAAGGTTAGGAACCTAATTTGTTCTTATCTCAAGAACTATCTGCTTATGCATTAATCTAAAAGATAGGACAAAATTATTTGTAAGACAAACACACCCCAAAATGAAAATAAATTGTCTTTTTAGACAGCTATATTTGAATGCTTATCTGCCTGTAATCTCAGACAACTGAGGTCCTGTTTGGTTTCCTTGGAAATAGCAAACCACATTTTCACACCATTCCCGTTTCCTTTGCTAGATTGCTTATGATGCTCTTTTTTTCTATTCCGTCTTTGGGGAGTGACTGCTGGATAACCTTTATACCAACCCATTTATTATATTCCAAATAATCCCTCACGTAAAGCACAAAGATTTATAGCCCTTTGAAAGGCATATGCATTTTCCCCTTCAGTTATGTTTAGTCACTAAGTGACAAGCTGTATTTACGTAGATTTTCATAATGCAAATGGGTGGGTGGAGGATGAACACAAGAATTCAGATTCAGGCATAAAACAAAAACAAAACAGAAATAATTTCATAATATTTCATATTCCAGAAATCCAGGAAATTAGAAATTGAGGCTTAAAACCTTACATATACTCCTGGTGATTGGTAAGCATGTTTCAGGGTGCCACAAAGTATGTTTGATTATAACTTAATATAAGTGTAAGATTATACTGTCAATAGGCCTGACATCCCTCAAATTCAGATAATTAAAAGTTAAGAAATCAATGTAAAAAATGAAAAGAATCATGTGAAATCATCAGCTCCCATGAGATTTTTGATCCATGAGAGATTTGTGAAATTTTGAATGAGCTTTTGGGGGGATGTGGGGTGTGTGAAAATAGTTCCTGGACCATTGTACAGTAAAAAAAAAATATTGGGCAAAAATAGACCATTGCAGAAAAACTTTATTGCATTCTTTGAGAAAGTGACTGAATTAGTGAATCAGGAAAATATTGTAGACATTGTCAAGCCTAAAAGGAAAATTATATGCTGGGAATTTATTAGTTTGTACTTTTGCAATTATTACAGTGGTCAATTTAGACACATTCTAAGCAAGGTCGAGGAGTAGGGGGCGTTGAGGTTTGATAGAACCAACTCAGAGGCTATTATCTCTTTCACATTCTTTCTAAATATTTCTCATGAGAATCTTCGCTGGTCTGTTGGCACCTGGTGAGGGATGGTATAGAGGAGCTTGGCGGTTTCTTTGAATGGGTTGATGAGAAGCTGACATGATAATTAGTGGGGAGGAACTTTCGTTTTATTTGAATGGAGAAAGCCCGGGAACTTCAGATTCAGGATTTCTCCAGCTGTGCCAATACAATATCTTCAATAAAATCTTATTCTAGGGACTCTTGTCTCTTTGGAGTTCTGATTGAGTTGCTGATGTTGTGTGGAACCCTTACAAACATAATTTACTTAGGCTTTAGTAAGGCACTTGACAAGGTAGACCATATGCTACTTCTTGATAAAATAGAAAATTGTAAGATAGAAAGCATCAGCACCAAATTGATTCATAACTGGCTGACCAACTGCAACATATAGTCCCCAATGGAACTACATCTACACGGACAGAAATATGCAGTGGGGTACCCCAAGGTTCTGTCTAGGCCCAGAACTCTTCAACATAAATGATCTAGGTGAGGGGATAGAAAGGGAGCTCATCAAATTTGCAGATGACAGATATCTAATCTAATGAAGAGAAACACAAGGGTAACATGATAGCAGTCTTCTAATATTTGAGGAGTTGTCATAGAGAAGAAGGAGATCAATCTATTCTCCAAAGTACCCAAGAGCAAGATAAGAAATAACAGATGGAAGTTTATCAAAGAGAGAGCCAACCTAGAACTAAGGAAACATTTCCTGACAGAACAATTAATCAGTGGAATGGCTTGTCTCCAGAAGTTGTGGTGCTCCATCAATCAAAGTTTTTAAGAAGAGATTGGACAGCCATTTGTCTGGGTTGGTTGAAAGAGAAGACCCTCCAAGGTCTCTTCCAACATTTGTTGTTCTATATTCTAACTGTACAACCTATTCTTGCACCAAAAGAGTATTTTTCCCACACTCATATTACCATTAATTCTCAAAAATCTATGAAATAATATGCTATTTTCAAAACTTGGCATTCTCCTCTCAAAGGAAAAGCCTTGTTTCTCATTCTTTACCCCTAGTGGAAAAGTGCCAGCTAGTGGTCAGCTCAGAGGCAAAATATTTCTTCAGTCTCACTTTTGCATTTAAAAAGTTCCCCCAAATATTGCAGTAATCAAACATCTTGTCTCAACCTGACATCACTGTGGCAGTGGCAATAAACATTATAGGTACCATTCAGAAAGATGTAGAGATCCAATGTCTCAGGATACCTTATAGCAATCGGTCTTTTGTTGCAAAACTTGGTACACTCTTAAGCCATTCAGAGTTATTTTATTACTGCACTAAGTGTCTTTCTCCAACCTTAGCCAAGCTTATTCTCAAAACAGTTTGGAAGAACAATGTATAGATAAGGTAATAAATGGAGTGCAAATGCACTTGCTTGCCTATTATTGTTTAAATAAATATAACAGAAACCATTTATTAAGAGCAGCTTGCTTATAGAATGCATGCAGGAGCTCTTTTTAGATTGAGTCATTATTTTAATTAGCTCATTTGCCCTTCAGAATCAACTCAAAAATACCTGACGTGTCCCATGACCTCCTGTGTATTAATGATCAAAGACAGAACTCAAGAGATGCACTTGACCCAGTAATGTTATCCATTTGGCCACATGGCTCTTATATTGATACAATATAATGCACACATCCTAATCAACCTGTCTACACATATCTAGTCATGTTTTATGAATATTTTAAACAATAACAAGCTTTCAGAAATTTTAGACACTAAGAAAATAAATATGCCAGATGCTGCCAGAAGATGGTGACAATGTTTATGCGTTAGGTAAGAAAAATCTAAAGGTCATTTTTCAGTGGCAATCTGGATGACCTTTAATAATGACAGTTGATTCCAGTTAATAGTCCAAAGTATAAGTCCAAATACTTCACATCAAACGAGGCATGAGCATCCTTTGTAAGGCACTTTATTGAATAGGTTTAACCCATAGTAATTAAATTCAAATGAACTCTATTTTTTTTTAAAGAAAGAAAAAGCAAATAGGAATATATATTATGTTCATATATCATTATATATAAAATACATAATATTTCCCCCCCCCTTCTATTGTCTTTTACTATAGTTTGGTGTAGTGGTTAAAGTGCTGGCCTGGAAATTAGGAAACCGAATTCTAGTCCCATTTTAGCCATGAAAGTTAGCTGGGTGACCTTCGGCCAGCCAATCTCTGCCTTAGCCCAACTCACCTCGTAGGGTTGTTGTTATGGGGAAAGAGAAAGGAATATTAGCAGCCTTGATTTATTTATAAAGTAATACAATCAGAAAGTAGATTTACAATATCACTATTATACAGTAATAATACCCAACTTGAGTAGAATTAAACAGAGTTTTGAGAACAGAAAGAGATAACTGCATGCTAAAACATAACTAAATCTTTAGAAATATTGTACAAATGTCATTTTTTTCTGCTGAAAAAGGCTTCTTTGTTAACAAACCTCCACAAAAGTCAAATAAGGAAATAACAGAAAATAAAACATTGCCATTAGCCAGCCCATTTAGAATATGATTTTACATTTCTTATATTATTTATTCATTTTAATGCAAAATTGGAAATATCATCTATCTATCTATCTATCTATCTATCATTTTCGTCATCATCTGCAGCAGCCACATCTATCAATCATCTTTCTTTCTGCCTATCATCTATCATGGGCTTATTATAAATAGAGATAAATAATATTACTACTAAATTACTAGTGTTCCACTTGCACATACCAGAGCTGTTAACCAATTGATTCGTCCCTTTCTAAGCATGGCAGTTTTGTATGTGAAGTCTCTACTGACTCAAATCTGCATCCATCTGAAATGTGTTTATTTTTTAAAAAAAACTACACAAACATGGGTATTTAAATGGCTATTCTTGAACATTATCACATTTTATCTACCAAACATGCATTTTTAAGATTACCTTGTCCTAAACATACATTTTTGCTTGGATTCTTATTTTGAGCTGCTGAGCAAGAATATTCATGCTGAAATTTCACATCAAAGAACTTCTCAAGCAACTAACAATAAGATAAGAGTCTATTTCATACATATCTCTGTGCAGTATATCATACAGATTAATAGTAGAATTTCATTACTTAAAGATCAATTTTAATTCCCTATAGAATTGCATTTTGGACAATTCCTGACTCATGAATACTATGAATTATAATGTTCTATGGCAGTCTTGCCCTTTGGAACACTCTTCCCCCAGGAAGGTTAGAAGTTTGGCTGATTTCTAATCTCCTAGTCTTGTGAAAAGTACTGAAAAACTGGCTTGTCCCCCAAGAACTAGGATAGAGTAATGTCAGAAGCTTGACTTGGTGCCAGGTTTTTCTTATTAATGTTTATGGTTTTAATATGTTTTTTATGTTATTTTAATCCTTGACTGGGAGCTGCCCAGAGTTTGGTATAAGATAGATAGTGATATTATTTTTTTTAAATAAATAACATTGAACATTGAAGTGGACAGCGTCTTATTATTGAACTTTGGAATATCTGCAGGTCAAGGTCCATCTCTATCTACGTAACAGTTACTACTGTAGTTTGCATTACTTCTGGATTGATAGTATGGTCAGAGTTATAGTCTTGTTTTTCCCCCTACCTATAATCTACCATGCTATAAAATACACATTCAAATATATATTCCTACTTAGAACATTAGGAGCTGAATATTGGGTTGATTCCTCTATTCTGATGACTCTTTAGATATGTTTAGCTTTGAGATCTCATCTCCCAAAATTGCTTGTTAACATCATAGCAATAAGTGAAGAAGTAGATGAGCTCTTTATGTGAACCAGATAAAAGACAAGAGAATATTTCATCAGGAGGACAAACAACATCATTTGCACAGTCACAGCTTTTAAGATTAATTACAGGAAACAAATGCCTTTGACAGTGGAAATTAATCAAAACAACAAATGGGTTTTATGTAAAGGGGGAGAGAGGTTTTAAAAAGAAAAGGAGCATCAGAATTTTGAGATTGATGAAGTCCAATAATGGACAATTTTCTAGAATATTTCAGCTATGATATTTTGCTGAGGTGCAAGTTACAGTTTGCAAGCATTACTGTTTTCCAAAACAGCTTTGAAAACCATGGTTAGATATTCTGGAACTGTGACTAGAATAATGTCAGGTTTCTCAATCTAGCTAGCCAAATCTCTAAGCCCAGCGAATTAGCTCTCTTTGCATATAGAGAGTGCAGAATACCTGTGTTATATGCTCCAATCACAATTAACTCAATTAATAATATCAGAGAAATCATCAGATTAAAATTCCCACCTCTTGGAGAAATCTTATAACTTTAGCTTTCATTATCTGTTTAAAGGGCAGTTCTGTTATTTCATTGGTTGGTGATTGGTGCACAACTATTACTTGGTCCTGAAACACACAGCTATATTACTGTCATTCTGGCGACAGCACAAGATCACTACAATTTAAAGTTTGTTTCAAAAAGCATCTCTTACATCTTCCATGTGCAAAGGGGGAGTATAAAGGCCCTTTCCATGCTTATCCGTGGCATCCGTTGGAAACAATTTGAGTTACATCTAGATAGTCATGAAGTATAGTATTATAAGTATAACTATTATAACATCTCTGTCTTGAAGAATAAATGTTAAAAATGTCCTATATTTTAATGCTGGAAACCTTTTTCTCTGTTAATAGCAATATTAGACTGCTAAGAGCTACAATGATTACTCACTCCATAATTCACCAGGGGGCATTAATGGATTGTCATTTCCCTAATTAAATTTATTTTATAATACAAGCTAATGATCCCTCTCTTTTTCCTTTTCTCGCCATTCTGGATTTAAAAGTTCTTCTGAACATAATTAGAAATTCTGAAACTGTACAAGGGATTGAAGCAAATGAGCAAACACAGTCAGGTGTGTTTGCATCAAGCTGTGAATTTGTTACAAAAGAAGACAGTTACAATTGTTTCTTCTTCACTTCATCTTTGTAGAGTGTAAAGATCTCGAGAGAGATAGCAAGCTTCATTGCCTATGCAAAAGTGGCTAAAGCATTTTTTAAAGTCCAGATAATATTCAGAAATGACAAAGCTATTTCCCAAATTCATTGAGATATATGAAGAAGGACGTACAACATGGTCTTGAAAGAGTCTGTTATTGTAACCTATCAAAACAGTAGTTGTTTTAGCCTTTCTATAGAACTGATTTCTTGGTCTAACTTAACAAGTGGGAGTAGCAATCTCTTTAGTCCCTTCAAAAAATCTTCTTCAATTCAATTCAATTCAATTCCAATTTTATTCGTCACATGCATAATTTTACAAAGTACAACATGCAGTGAAATGCTTCTGCAGCCACTCGACCCTAAAAATAAAAATTAAGAGAGCAAGGGCAACAGAATGTCTGTTGTTATGACCGCAGTGTTCATCCCCATGGCTACTCTCGGCGGTCCTCACTGTTTCTTGGGGCTGTATCTTGGGGCTGTTTCTCGAGGTCACTCCTGGCACTGCTGCGTTCGGTGGGTCTTGGCAATCATCTGAGACTGTATCCAGGTGAGACTTCCTGTCTTACTTTCAGATTTAGAGTGGACCACTCTTCCTCTCCCTTTCAGCTTGTAAGTGCATGCAGTTCTACTTGTCTCTACACTCAGAAGATCCCTGCATGCACGCACACACACACACACACAGGTCCTCTGGAATAGAGAAGAAATGAATAAGAAGAGGAAGAATGTTCCAGCAACAACTGCTGGGGAAGCAGCCAGACCTTCCAAGGACTCATCAACGTTTCTTTCCTAGTGTCAGAATCCATCTGAGAAAAGGAAGAGAACAATGTCATTGCTGATGCTAGGGTGACAGCTGACTTTGGAACAAAAATGGAGGAAAAGATGATATAGATAGCAGCATCACCAGGGCCAGTTCTATTCTTCCTCTTTCCATTTTGCTCTTCTCTAATGGCTCTTATTGTAACCTGAGGAAGGAGAAAACTAGGCCCTCCTGTCTCTGCAGATCCCTGCTCTGCCTGTACCATTTGTGTACTGCTATCACAATCTAATATGATTAAATTAATAGCCTGCTTGGTTGTGCTACAAATTCAAGTAGGTGCCATTAGTTCAAGGAATCATTGTAGAAGGTAGAGGGATTGTGTTGTGTCATAGGTTGGATTCTGATTTCTTTATTTATTTTGATATAAAGATGGAAGCATATTTCAGTTGGTAAATTTGAACTTATCTGTTATTTGGATACAAATGAAAGAAGATCTAGACAGATGGCTTGGAATTCTCTTGCATATTGCATGAAGATAACTGTGATGAAGATGAATTTAACATCAAAGTTGATTTACATTTTGAAAGGTCTTTCTCTTTTTTTAATCAGAGAATTTTAAATGAATGTATATCATAGTAAATAATTTCTTCGGCTGGGCATTCTGCATGTGTTTCACTGCATAAATTACAATTGCCCATTAGGAAAGGTGGATTTAATTTTTCGCACATTCAACTTTATTACTTTTCTTTTTCTTTCAGTCACTGGCTGGAATGAGTAATTTCAACATTCAGCTCCTCTTTAGACTCAGCTTGAGAATTATTCTTTGACTATTCCAAACTCATAGCAGGTTTTAGAACTTTTCTTTCTGCAGGGATCAATTTGAATACTTAGCATTAATACTACAAAATTTATATGGGAGAAAATATATTGAGGTACAAATAGAATTTTCATTCATGCAAAGCTTACATTATGGAATAATGAAATTCCATATTTAATTTTTTAGTAAAACAACTTTATCTAAAAATGCTTTTGGGCAGCTCACACTGTTATTAGCTGTTGTACTGTCATTGCTATTTCTGAAGTTCTGCCTGGATTAGAAATTTTAGAGGAAGCAAAGTTCTTAAACTATTCAAATACTTTTATATGAAATTAGTCAAATTGATATTATGTTTGTAATCTTTGGAACAATAAGTTTCAACAATAAGTGAATATAATCTCTTCTGGTAAACTGGTGGATCTTTGCTCTAAAGAATGTGAAATTTGTTAATAATAACTTTGGCCAAAGATTTCACTGATAAAATTTCCCTAATGATTCTTAGTTTGTGAAAATACAATGTAACCATAATAAATAAACTGGTCTTACTGAAATATTTTACAGAGCCATGCAAAAGATTCATACAATCATGGCTGATGTTTGCTCATGTTAAGTTCGAGTCCTGATGGTTATATAAAATATAAAAAACAACTTAGACTGAATTCTAGTCTGTAGCATTGGAATTTCAGGACTGGATTTACCTAGTCTTTTCATGGCTAATTAAGATGGTAATTTCTTCATTCAGTCATATTATCAGTTTCTAAGCCTCTTGAATAATCTTTTTAATTAATTAGGATGGGGTTCTATTTGGGCAATTTGTGGGCAATGGTAGATTCTGAGAATGAAGCATGCTGCCGAATTCCTTTCAGACTAAAATGTGGAAGTAAATCGATTAGTTACTGCAAATTATCTCCCCACCAGAACAGAACTGAGTAGCCATTTCAGAAATAGAATCAGTACATGTTTCCTGGATACTGCTGTAATGAAATATGAATTTCTATACAAGCATGGATTTAACTTCTGAACCATGGTTACATGTGGCATATGTGGATCAGATTCCTGATGTTCTCTATCCAGAATAACAAACATTTTTAAGTTGGTGGGTTTCATATACATTTTTAATCATCATATGCAACATATTAACTTCTATCCTTCCTTCTTTATAGGGATCAAGAAAAAAAATACATCAAATCATAGACAGTGTGAGTGAATGAGTGTGTGGGTGAGGAGAGAGGGAGAGAGAGAGAGAGAGAGAGACTATATATAGTCTGTGCAGCAGGTTGGGCATGCTGCAAGTTCCATCAACCAAGAAATGTCAAAGATGTACTTCAGCTCCTGCCTTCTGGAATATTGTTGCCTCAGGATGACTCTGATCCTATTGGCCTTTCATAAAACCATGAAGATTTGGTTATGTGCCCAAACCCGGTGCTTGAATGTTTTATGTTTTATGTTTAATGTTTTATATGGGCCCTATTTCCAGACTGTATTAGCATACATAGTAACAGTTTACTTAGTGCCATATATATTAATTTTGTAATGTTTTAATAATTTTAATTGTTTTTATGTTTTATGATGTGCATCACCTGGAGTTACTTACTGAGTTGGGTGGCTATAGAAATCGAGTAAATAATAAAATAAAATATATCTATCTATCTTTTAACACAATTCCTGAAACATGCAAATAGATATAAAGTTCACATACATGTTTTCTGGTACATAAACAAAAGAAACTTTGAACTAACAACCTCTAAAATACTTCAAGAGTGGAGCAAAGAAAGCCTGTGGTTAGAGAGGAGCATTCAACAGATTCTTTATTAGTGTAGGACTGTTTTATGATCTGAAAAACAAAAGCAGAGGAAAGAAATACTTTGATGGGGTGACAATGATTACTCAGAACTGCCAATTTAGACTTTGATCAATAGGCTTTTCAAAAAGGGTCCACTGATCTTTCAAATCAAGTGATGGGTCAATAGAATTTCCCATTTCCTTCCCCATGCCAAAGAGGGGGTAAAAGAATGGGAGGATAAGGAAGGAAATTTCTAAGATCAAAGCACACATTCTATTTTTTTCCTAGCTGTTCCTCTGCATTTTACAAAAACCTCCCAGGATTTAGGTATTGAGACTATTTCTAATCTCTTTTATGCCCATTGTTCTGAAAATGAAATTTTCAGTGCAATTTTAATGGATCTGCACAAAACCACCTAAAGTCACAAGTTTTACAGTCTGTAATTAATATGAACGTTTAAGGGTTTATAATGCCACAAAATGTCAGTTAGGCTATTGCTCTGTTTTCTTCTGTATGCAAATTTTGTTTCAGTGCCATAGAAATAAAGAGGAAAAAACAGCATGCTCAGAAATCGCTTTGTATTTTGTAAAGCAAATTTATTTTCATTTTTTATTCTTGACATACAACAGTCAATCATACATACTTGCATACATACTTGCTGATATCTTAATCAGTCTTCATGTCTTATTAACTATAGTGTGAAGATGCCCCACTCACTGTTTTTAAAAGATATATTGTCATTACAGCTCCTCTATCAATTCTCCAGCTCCCTACAGACAGAGCATTTAAATTTAGCAAATCCATTTTAGTAACAGTGTTTTCCAACTTCTCCTGGCATTGGTTTTGTGGAATGAAAATCTTCAGCACCTTCTAAATGTTGGTAATGTCATAGAAGGAGCTGGTGCATAGTTGTTCCTCCCTATTGAGTCTTTCCCTCCATGGACCACTGGCATATTCCTATACCTTGCCTATGTAGCATTTTGAAAGCATGCATTTACTGGAATTTTGAAAAAATGCTAGACTAATCTTGTTTTTACATATTGAAAGAGTGGTTCTCCAGGAGATTTAAACCAGAGAATAGAGCCAGGTTCTGACTCCAGGTTCTCTATTCTATTATTCTACTATGTTTTACTATTCTACTACTAACTGGAGGGCCAGAGGAGAATTGCCACTTTGGTTCACTTTGTTTTTATAATTTACAAAAATAATTTAATGAAATCATTTTAAATAATTAAGTATTAATTAATGTATCAATAATGAAAACATAGTTATTATTCACTCTCCAAATGGTCATTGAAAGAACCTTGTCTGTTTTTTAAATATAATCAAAGTTGGGGACATCTGGATCTCAGGGTGGGGAAGAAATAATTCCACAGATGGAATAATTACCATGAATGTCTGCTTCAAGTTCATATCCCCTAACTTTTTAAAGAGGTGACTCACAGCATTTTTCTTGGATTTTCTTGGATTGCTTGGATAGCAGAAGCAGATTCTGTTTGGGGAGATAGTTCATTATACAACCTAAACCCAAGCCATGTTCACTGTTTTTATTAAACAAATGTTGTTTGGTTGAGTGGGAGGTTGATTTATCTTGTCTATTTTTGAGTATTGCATTGGCTATGTTCAGGAGTTGCTGGCCATGGCTACTTGCTAGATAGCACAACACTCCCATGGTTCAGGGAGTGTGATTAGCACTTGCTCACTGATAAATCATGGCTAAATAGGGTGAAGGCAAGAGAAGCAAGGTTTTTGATCAGAAATAGTCTGATAGTCAAAGACACAGCAGTGGGGCATTGGTGAAATTCTTCAATTACTCCTAATCTCACATCTATGCCCATCAGTCAGGCTATTTTTGAATGCTGAAGAATGCTACAACTTGGCTAATAGGTTGGACATTTGGAGAGCATGCCTGATGTGCCTGGAAAGCAACTCCATGTCTTATCCCAAGTGCAATCTGTCAGTAGGTTGCTGCTCTTTCTGAAGAATGTTAGACATGTAATCTGAAACAGTCCTAATCACATGTTGTACCCACAGAATTAATATAGCAGATGTCCTGCCACTTAAATAGGGCAAAAGTATGGGAAAGATGGCAAAATCGTATTTCCTAGGCATCTGTCCAAAGTCACTCAACACTACTTTCCATACATTAAAGAGAATCATTAGTCCCATACATTAAAGAGATCATGATGCTTAGTAGGGTTATTGACTCTTCTGATTTTGAGGTTGAAGAGAAGAACCTAGTACTAGTAGACTCACAGGAGGTGAAGAGCCGAAAGGATTATTTCAGCTACCTGGTGAAAGATGTTCAAGGGGGCTGCTAATTCATATAGAAAGAACCAGAGCTTGATTTTGGGAGAGTGCTAAGCCCCAAATCACATCACTAGAAAAATAAGACCATGCAATGGAGATCAACACAGCCCCTCAAGAGGATGGAGTACTAATTTCCCATAATTAGACAAAAGCAGCAACTTTAGCTATATAAGATTATGTTCCTAGATAGACCCATCACTATTGAAATTATCCCCTTCTTTCTTCACCTGTACTCCTAACCTGACTGCAGTTCTCTAGTTCCTGACTTTGTGACTGGATCTTTGATTTTAGGACTGGCTATTGTGGAAATATCTCACTCTGGACCTCTAGTACAAAACACCATTTCATTTAGTTTGGGTTTGAGATAGACACACTATCATTATTAAATCTTATTCTGAGGCTGGGGTAGACAGATTGACATTCTAAATGACACACTGTCACTAATCTTTTTCTCCATGGTGGCAGAGGTCAAAAGCAACATGCTGCACTGACTGCTTTATTGACTTTGTTGTAATGTTCATTAGGGTGTTAATACCCACAGCAGTTTATCTCCGGCACTACTCACCAGCCCTTCTCTAATGCAGCTGCTGCTAAAAGAGAAAAAGCTGCAAAGCATCCCTTAAGTGTGTCTTATAGATTTTTCCAGCAGCTGGAAAATAATAATATTTCCCAATTCTTCCATCCTAATGTCAAAGAGGAGAGACACGAGTGGCAAAACAAAATGAGCTACTTTTGAAATTCTGTGAAGGTTTAAGCCAGGTCAATCTCTAACAATGAAGATACAAATGAGACAATTCCAACATCAATGCCTTATTTCTACAGGACAACATGAAACAAGTTTAAGGATGGTTGTAAGAGGGGGAGAAAAATGAATACGTTTTACTGTTTTCATTGCTGTGCTTTGTGAAAATACTTACAAATTGTCTAATAAGAGCAAAAGGTACCATTCAGTTCATTACATTTTAATGTTATTTATGCTGTTATCAAAGTGGAATTGCCTAGCCAGCAAGGAAGAAAAATAAACAAACAAGTTATGTAAGTCAGTGCTGAACAGTTTCTAATCGTTATGCAACAACTAAGCCAAAAATCCCAGAAAAGCTCCAGATACCCCCAGTCTTTGCTTGATAAAACTCTAAGTAATAGTACTGTTGCTTCTGGCAGTCATAACATGTATATTTTATGGCACTATTTGAACAAAAGAACATTGTTTCAGTGTCATGCTTCCTTTTAGGAGCAATTTGTGAATCCAGCAAATGGAAGCTGCTTTGTTCAGTCTAATGATAAAAAATGAATAAAATGGCAGAATTAAACCTGTTTAGCAATTTAAGAAGTAAATATAACTTTAATGTATAGTCATATAGAAGTACAACATCATCCAACTATTGATACATATGCTGAGATAAATTTCAGATAAGGTGTCAGATCCATTTTTTATTATTTTATCTTACTCAACATTGTTGTTTCATTCATATTTTTAGGTGACCTGATCTAATTTTATAGTTATTTATGCATCCTGGGCTCTGTATGGATTAGAATAAACTTCTGAAATTACATTTACATCAGTGTTTTACTCATTTTTAAGTTTGCTCACAAACATATTCACCATTATGTATGTTTTTGAATATACATTTTAGGGAAACACATTTGCATGCTAAGATCTTTCATTTTATTTACTTCAGATTTATATTTTTTTTCCTGTTTCACATCCTGTTAATTATTTAAGTATATGATCTCATGCTGAAACCAGCCAGGTGACGTTGGGCCAGTTGTTCTCTCTCGGCCTTATAAGAAAGCAGTAGCAAGAAAATACTAAAAAAATGTTGCCAAGAAATTTTCATGCACTTATCTGGCACCAATATAATTATCTGAAATAAGGGGCATTCAAGAATAGTCAAACATCATCAACAACCTCATCATCATCATCATCATCAGAACTGGAACGGATCTTGGAGGACTTCTTTCCACCACCTGCTTTTAAATGTGGAATGAATAAATATTTTAACCACTATTGCGAATCATTTAAAAAAAAGGTTCATCTTCTTAATATGACATATTTGAGGTTTTTTTTTAACAGTATGTAACTAATATGAAGAACATTGGTGGATTTTCTGCAGACACAGTACTTACTACCGTGTTTCTCCCAAAAGAAGCCCAGGTTTTATTTTCTTTTGACTCCTGAAAAAAACGGCTAGGGCTTCTTTTTGAAGGGTTCTAATTACTGACTCACCTTGCGGCAATGTCATTGACACCAAGCTGGAGCTCGCTGTTGGCCCACTTCTTCTGTGGCCACTGGCCACCACTCGCATGCATCTCCCTGGCCTCCATTTCCTCTGCAACTGATAACAGATGGCTGCAGATGGCTGCAGATGGCTTTCCCAATGGCTTCTGACACCGAATCGGAGGCCGGGGATGCCACACATGTCCATCTGGAGCCCATTTTGCACCTGAGGAGGGCTTTCCCAAAGGCTCTGACAGCAAAATGAAGGCCTGGGAAATGTGTGTGAGTGATGGCAAGTGGCCACAGAAGAGGTGGCTACAAAAGAAGGTGATACAGGTGTTGGGGTGTGTAAGGCCTGGTAAGTAGGGTAGCTCCACCCCCATCACCACTCTAGCTTATTTTTTACCTGTATGCTTCCCCCCCACCCTCTGCACCCCGGTTGGGCAGGGTCTTAATTAGGGCTAATTTTGAAGGTGGGGCTTAATTTGATTGCATGCACTCAAAAACATGATAGGGCTTCTTTTCAAGATGGGTCGCATTTTGGAGAAACACAGTATGTATTATGGATTTGTTTATAGATAAGAGATGGGATGTGGGATGAAGAGCTAATTGTAATCTTAGAGTGTGAAGTATCATTAAATTTGTTATATTTACATTTTACTACTTAATACAAATTCTTAATAAAAAGTATATATGCAAGAAAATAAAGTTAATCATTTGCTTCATGGGTAGCAGTGAATGAGGAGAAGTGCTGAAATGGAAGGAGCATATATATTAAGGAGGCTGGGAATAAAGACTGGGATAAACATTTCTAAAAGTGCTTTCTACAATTTATACAGAAAAAATATTTGGAGAGGAGAAAGGAGCCAAGGGAGAAATATGTGTGGAAATGTGTATTATACCAATGCAACCCAAGTTCTTCCCCTTTTGTAGATACATCGTGATGTTGCATGTAAGCAAATAAGAGGTAGAGCTTCTTTTATGACATCGTGACCAGTGGTGGAATTCAATTTTTTTTACCATCAGTGTGCCAATGTAAGGGTGCACACATGCTTCTGCACTTGTGCAAGTGCAGGCCTCTGTGCATGCGTGCATGCAAGGCTTCTGTGCACACTTGCACAGCTTTTGTGCATGCACACGGCTTCGCCACGCTGTGATGTTGACCAAGCAGCCTTTTGGGACCTCCTCCACTCCATCTCTGCTCTCTGGGGCAGTGGCTGCTTCTCTGCACTGCTGCTTTTGCTGGGAGAGAGAGTCTTCTGCAATTTAGCAGCTGTGAGCCACCACTTTCATCTAACTCCCATCTGGAAAGTGCTGTTGACTGCTGTTTCTCTCAGCTGCCCACAGCACTTTCTGGATGAGACTTAAAAGGACCAAAAGCGGTGGCTCATGGCTGCTACATTGGTGGCTCTCCCAGCAAGAGCAGCAGCAGAAGAGAGAAGGCGTCTTATGGAATTTAGCAGCTGTGAGCTGCCGCTTTACTCTAAGTCCTATCAAAAAAGCACTGGGGGCGGCTGAGAGAAACAGCAGCCATTTTGAATGCTTTTTCTCTCAACCATCCCCAGTGCTTTTCAGTCAGACAGAAAGCGGTGGCTCATTACTGCTAAATTCCACAAGATGCCTTCACTCTGCTACTACTGCTCTTGCTGAGAAATCCAACAATTTAGCAGGCATGAGCCACTGCTTTGGGTTCTCTAAGTTCCATCTGAAAAGCACTAGGGGCAGCTGAGATAAACAGCAGCCATGTTTAATGTGTTTTCTCTCAGCCGTCCCCAGTGCTTTTCAAATGGGACTTAGAGAATCCAAAAAGGTGCCTCACACCTGCTAACATTGTTGCTCTCCCAACAAGAGCAGCAGCAATGGAGAGAAGCAGCTACTGACCTGGAGAGCATGTGAAGCATCTCCATGACCGATTGAGGGCTGGAAGAAGCTTCTCCACTGTAGCACTTTCTGGATGGATCTTCTTAAAGGTAAGAAGAACCATCCAGTCTGGGGCAAGGCTGGAGCCAGGGAATGGTGCATTCCCCAACCTGGTCTAGGTGAAAGGGCGTAGGCTCCAGGGCAAGACTGAAGCCAGGGAATGGCATGTTCCCTGACTCAGCCAAGGCAGCTGCTCTGGAAGGCAGGAAAGCATGGGGGAGCAGCTTGCTAGGCAGTACCACTTGGCATGAAGCAAACTAGGCAAGCATGGAGATGTGAGGGGGAAGCTTGCCAAGCCAGGCAGCATGATGATGTAATGGAGCCACTGTGCCAAGGTGCTGCAGGCAAGGTCAGAGTCTGGAGCCTAGTTAGGCTGTGCCACATGGCATGTGTGGTGGAGCCACCATGGCAAGGTGTGGAAACCAAGGCTGGGGCCTGGGGTCTAGCTATGCTGCACCATGTGGTGCTTGTGACAGAGTGGTTGTGACGTGGCAAAGTATCCAAGCCCAGGGTTGGAGCGGGGTGGCTAGCTAGGCCGCAACTTGCAGGTTTTCTTACCCAGGAAGGCAGATCAGTGCCGCTCAGTTGAGCTGCAGGCATCGTGTGGGAACTGGGAAGTCAGGCAAGTTCTGTTCACCTCAGAAGCCTCAGTGTGCTATGCTGGGGGAGGCAGGTGAGATGAGGAGTGACTGGGTGGGGTGGAGTATTGCGAGTGGGCAGGGCAGGCCCAGTGGACAGGTGTGAGCACCAAACTGCCAAGTGGGTGAGGGTGAGCACTGAGCAGCTGAGTGGGTGGGTGGAGGAGAGCAGCAAGTGACCAGGCAACCATTCAGGTGGGGGCAGGGCCAGCCAGAGCCAATTTTACCATTTCTCCAAAGTAGTCAAAATTTCCATTAGCGGTTCACTTGAACTTGTCTGAACCAGCTGAATTTCACCTCTAATCATGATGCACATTTTCTCATTTTGATGAAATTGTGACTTGCATCCGATACCCCATAAGTACTTCTTTTAACTTTCACATTGTATTGTCAGTTCCTTAACTGAACCAATTATATACTTTCTAAGTAAAAGTATTATATACTTTCTAAGTAAAATAACAACAACTCTTTGTTGTGATTAAGGGGCTGCTGCAACTCCTCAACAAGAGAATGTTGCAAAGCAGTCTCTCTGTGAAGAAAGTTGTGTTATAAAAAGACATTATTCATATGTATAGAACATTTGGAAGTTTCAAGATGAACTCATCGCAAGATGAACTGAGTTTAAATCTACAAACATGAACTTCATTAAAGTAGTTAGAGTATTGATTTTACTCAGGTTTCTGTGCTGGTCCAAATATCTTTAATTGAGTTGCAGGTCAAATATATAAAGCTTGTACATTATGGAGATTTTCTTCAGTATGTTTTGGACATATATTTAGCACAAAGTCAAAGATTCAGATCTCCTATGCACATACATAATACAGTATGAAGTAAATCTCATCATGTTTTCTTAACCTGGAACATGAAGTTATTGTTCCCTTATTAACACATTTTTAATTATTGCTTTATGGTTTATTACCTGGTTCATTTACCAAGCGTTATATAAATTTCCATTCCAAAGATTACTTGTGGGATTAAAAATGGTTTATTAAAAGCTTTCCCTCCCTTTTATGGAACAGCTGTCATTTGCACTAAAAAAATTAACTATCCTGAATCCCAGATATATTTTTCTAAATTCTATCTAGGCCTTCAAAATTAGTGATTAGACCAACAGTGGTTTTGAAAGTCTGCATCTCCAGTGAAGTATCAGGATCTGCTAATTCCACAAATCCACAGTGCCATCTCGGTTCCCTTCCTAACTGAGATTCAAATGAGAAGTTTGTTATCAACAGACAAGTAGATTAAATTGTCTGAAGCCAATCATTTCTATCAGTCTCTTTATAACTAAGCTGAGTCATAATATGTAAGAATAGTCCAAGTAGGTGATTTTTCAGCACTCTGAGAAAACCAGTAGCCAGTTCTGGCAAATACAAGAACATAGAGATATATCAATCAAGCATTGCTCAGTTATTAGACATTAATGGGCACTCCTTCTCCTTCGGAATCTATCTAGCGATAAATCTTTTTCCTGTCAAAAGAATGAGATAGAACATCTAGCATATTGTCTCTCCACCATGGTAAATATCTCCAAGTTTGATGTTTCTGAGTTTGTCCTTTTACTTTATCTTCTGTTCTTTTAACTATGCAAAAATAGTTTTTTTTTTCACTATGCAAGAGCTGGGAGTTGGAACAAATAAGTAAATATTTTTGTCACACAAGAGAGTGAAATTTTCTATGTCCTTTCTATGACATCATTCACTAGTTGAAATGTTTGCCCAAAATGCTTGCCCCAGGACTGCAGTAGAAGAAACCTGAGCACAAATGTAAATATAATTGTGTTCACTAATGATCAGGAAACTCAACTCAATTTTTGAATGATTGTGAAACACATCTGGTGGTGTCTCATGTCTCCCTTACAGATATCAAAATACTTAAAGGAATAGAGGTTGGTTCCATCTTCTTAACACTGTAACTACAAATAAAACAGTTGTTCCACCAGCTTATTAAACTGTTACCTTGGCAGCACAGAAAGTTTCAACATGTAAATTCTTTAATATCCAACAGACATTCAGTGCTTCTATGGATCTAGAATATAACCCAGGAAATGTTTCAAGATTAATTGTAATGCAACTAACTAGCATTAGTTGCTGAAATATTTTTCTTCCAAATGTTTTAACAGTGTATCGGAATAAAATCGCAAAACTTCAGTTTTTTCCAGATCTGTATTTCTTTTTTTAGAGGCTGATCTTCAGCATGTTTTCTAAAGAACAAGCTCCCACCTCAACTCAGAACATCAGTTCACAAAGAGAAGCTTTGAATTTTAGCCTTCCCTGACATGGTATGTATATTTTGAGACTGGGGAATATCTACCAAAAGCAGCCCTTGATCAAGAATAGTTTGACACCTGGAGAGAAAAGAATAAGGACAACTGGATCAGATTGACAAATCAAAAGGGGCCTAAATGTAGAGAACAATTCAGCGATTTTGCCTGTGGCATCCTTCACATATTTCTCCTTTTTTAATGATACGGATTTTGAAAAACACAATTCCTCATTGTCAGTAGATTGTATAACACCAAAGAAATTTCATACCCTGTGCGTTATTTCAGAAATAGTATACATTTGCTCTTCCTAACCAAATTCAGATATGTATACAAAACAACCCTCAAAAAAACACTTTTTCACATGCACTTTTTGATTATAGTTTGACTAATTAATTTTCTTTGGTTATCCTATCATGTCTTATTAGTGGGAATTATTGCTTCTGAGTAATACAATTTTGGGATTTCTTCTTTTCTAGCCCAAATGTGGATCCTTTAAAGCAGCCATTAAAACATTGGAATGTTTTGAGCTTGAAATATTTTCACATTAATACTTCATAGGTTTTGACTAAGATCTACACAGTTGGCGAAGTCTATTAAAGTGGGGATTGTTATTTTTGAGTCATGGAGTATGTGCAGATCTTTCAAGGGATTGTATCTATGAGTTCTTGGTAGCATTCAAAATAATATTATTTCTGACCTAATTTTAAATGGTATTGCTATCAAGAAATATCAGTGTTTAAACTTGCTCATTGTCTTGCCATTTGGCAGACAGTTTAGGGACTTTCTGTTTTGATTGCTTTTTTTCTGTTTGTTTTTCTTCAACTGTTAGAATAGAA
>JAEANM010002545.1:0-24295 GCA_017656035.1 Myanophis thanlyinensis | reverse complement strand
AATAAATAAATAAATAAATAAATAAGTCAAGACAGCTTTTCTTACAAGGACCGCCTCTTCTGACTGCACATCCTTTTACTGATCCAGGGAGAAATTGATTTTTTGCACGATGCTCTCTAGCGCAGCAGGTCTTAAGATCCCACAGATGCGAATAACATCTTCCAGGGTGATCGGCAGCAATGAAAAGACTTTTCATCGAAGATCCCCTCAGACAGAGGAACACAAATGCCAAGTTATGTCAGTAAAAAAGAAAGAAAAGGAATTCTTCCAGATACAGTTTAATTCTGGCTCTTGTGAAGGGGACATTTCTCCCCCAACAGTCTGGAATATGCATTTAAAACATTTTAGAGTTATTTTACTGCAAACCATAAACGGAGAGTTAGGAAAGAGCAGAAGCAGCTCAAGGTACACTTTTCAACCATGGGAGTCCTTGGTTTTCCCCCTCTCTTTAGAAAGCCCCACCAGCCCTCTTCTGAGGCCTCAGTATCCCCAGTGTGGAAACTTACCTGCTTGTTAGGTCCTTCCAGCAGAAGGGACTCATTTCCCACCAGACCACCAGCAACTCTGAGAGCCCTTGCAAGGTGTGAATAGGGTGTGGTGCCACTCCTTTTGCACACTTCCTTGGGAATCCACCCCACTGACACCTCTATGCCCTCCTGTGGCATCAACCGCCAGTCTCTGGACCCACCCTGGAGCGGGAGGCTGGGCTACAGGCAGAGCTGTCTGGCGAGGGCCCTTGGCATCAGGGCATCTCCTGTGAAAAGGCGCCCAATGAAATAATGCAGATGAGGATCTTTAATCTTGGAGCATATGGATTACAGCCCAAAGTCAAACAGGCGATAATTGGATCCCAGCCCACTTTTCCTCCCCTGCCTCTCGTTCTGCCTGCAGCCGTGCCAAAGCCGCTGCCTGTTTCTGCAATAACTTCAAAATTAATAAAAGCGCAAGGAAGGCAAAGAAGGGTGGGTTTTTTTTTCCTGGGCAGGCATGGAGAGGACCGGGGTGGGTGGGGGAGGCAGTTTGTGCTTGGGTCTGCTCCTTCCAAGTGATCCCCACCATAATCTGATCAGCATTCAGATATACGGTGTATGCAAATCAGAGCTGCATTGCAGTCCACAGCATAGGATCAGTAGCGCTGCAGCATGCAGGCTGAGGTGGGACGCTGTTTTCCTTCCTTTTTTGAGAAGCGAGACCTCTGGGCAGGCTTGGCTCATTGGCAGGGGCAGCTAATTTCATGGCTCAGTTGCACGGTCAATCTAGAAGTGCACAAAGGCCCTGCCCTTCTCCGAGCTAGTGATACAATGGGGGCTGGGGTGCGTGTGAAGCGAAAGCGTCAGAAACCACATTTTATGTCTTGTGGTTTTTTACCAGGAGAGGGCGCTACGGAGGGCTCAAGGGAAATCTCTGCAGCTCTTGGGAGCCTCTAGTGGCAGAAAGAGATATTACAGATAATGAATTTCCTACCTATGTACACCTGCTGGCTCTCTTCTACCAGGAGAAACAAGATAGGCAGAGAACCTACCGAGCTCTCCCCCTCTTTACTCCAAGTCTGTGCATTTTGTAGGGTCTCACAAGCTGTTTGTATGGTTCCCACTCTTTGAACATTGCATGGAAAATGGTCTAAAACATTGAAGGTTCCAGATCTGGTCCAGAATAATTTTACCCCAGGATTAAGGCAGGCTTTCTGAATTCCAGATTTGAGGTTGATGTCCTTTTTAAACCTGTCTGGAACAGCTTCCTCCAGAGTTCACCTTTCGCTCTCCATGTCTGGCACATCTGGAATATACATCTCATTTTGCTCTGTGCAGCTACTAGTGCAAGAGAGAAAAGTTCTCTTCATTGCACAGAAGCAAAGCTCCACCTGTGGTACCACCACACCTCCAAAGCTGGAGGTGCCCTGTGCCCAGCATGACCTTCCTTCTCAGTGTTATGGCTCTGCCACAGGCTGGTTGGGTCCCACAAGAACGAGGGATCTTCAAAAGGGAGATCACCCCAGCCATGTTCAGAGTCCTGCACTGTCCTCGAGGGCAGAATGGGACAATTGGCCACAACCAACCACTGCGGCCAACTGGCCATGGCACAACTTGATGAGGGACAATTTAACAATACTATTTAATTATTTTTTAAAAAATAAAAATATTAAACTATTTTGCAATTCACCTTTCATGCTGTCCCTTCTTTGACATCCTTTCTTTAATGATTCTGTTCCACTGTTTCTTTAATATTAATGTAACTCTTGACCTGCAGCGAGTTGGAGGTGGTGAGTTGGTGATGGTGAGTTGGTGGTGGTGAGTTGGTGATGGTGAGTTGGAGGTGGTGAGTTGGTGATGGTGAGTTGTCATGAACGCCCTTGAGAGACAAGCTGAGCTTGTTGCTTTAAGGGCCCCATTCATGATGTGGGCCTGATGCTTCTGCCCATTCCATAGCTGACCAGAAATGGCCAATTGTTGCGCACCAGGCCCTATAAATCCAGAC
Source organism: Myanophis thanlyinensis (assembly GCA_017656035.1). NCBI lineage: Eukaryota > Metazoa > Chordata > Lepidosauria > Squamata > Homalopsidae > Myanophis > Myanophis thanlyinensis. Next base: position 21,820 of record JAEANM010002545.1, on the reverse strand, counting down.
AATCTAAGGAGCATTTATCTCTCTGAGAAGGTGCTTTCTTAACCTTGAATGACAGATTTGCTAGTCTATTTCATTTAATCCAAATGTAGATGCAACCTTATCTCTGCACCCAGCCTTGGAGAAAATCTGATTTCTGGCAAGATTGATGCTTCCAGGTCATAGTGAGTATTTCTCCCTGCCTGGGGATATTTTGCCCACCTGTCTTCTTCTTGTTTGATGGCAGAGAAATCTTAAAGGACTCCTCTATTCCTGGCCAAATTAGAAGATCATCAGAAATATCCCAAATCCATTTGAGAAGCCACAAATACAATGACTTTCACCAGGCCCGTTGCTTTTTCCATTAAGGTCTGTGTTTTTTTATTGACTACGGCATGCGATCCAGAGTCACTTCTCATGAGATGAACGACTATATAAATTTGATAGATGAATAAAGAAAGAAAATAAACTTCTGAGATGCAGGTGGTTGGCCCTTATGAGACCAAGAATGCTGAATTAGGTGGATTTTGAAGCCTGCTCATAATATTAGTTTGTGAGGTCCTTGGTTCTCTCTGAGCTTGCTTGTTTTCTCGCAGATGCTTCATTACCCATTCATTAAAAAGCAGATAATAAAACAAAAAGAACAGTAATGTCATCAGTCTGTGCCTGAAGTTCTAAAAATAACAATCTAGTGATTAACTCTGAAAGATTAAAAATCAGGGAAAGCAAACAAAAACCCCGAAAATAGCCGGTGCAAAGTATTGCCGAAAGATAATTATGACTTGGCGGAGAACCATTGAATCACCTTTTGTTCCAATATCTGAGCGATCTCCGGCTCGGCTCTAATCCTCTGTCTTAGATAATCTGTGAGGTTCTCCCACTTCCTTCAAAAGTCCTGAATCAACTTTTTACTGTCAGAGAGAAGCTGAAAGTCCCCACAGTAATAACAGCGATTCTGCAGCGAGTGCATTTCTGGATTTATTATGTTTAATTGGCATTCTCAGAGAGGAATGCAAAGAAGCGGGTGGAGATTCAGACCGCTTTAATGAACCTTTTCCCCCCCCCCTCTTCTTCCACAGACTCCATGTTGTTTCCCCAAAGTTTATTAACTTTAATTATTCTTTGTTTAATCTCGGGAAGAATGCAGCTGAGATTTTCTCCCCAAAGGCGGGTTGCATCGAGGTATGCTCCGTGCAAACGGTGGGAGCCAGTTCTGTTCAAAGGGCTGCCCAGAGCCCAGGTTCAAGGCTGCAGATTTTGCCAGAAAGAAGCTACCAGTCCACTGTGAGGCTTTCAGAGGCAGCCCAGGCATCAGGTGAAATTGCAAGGTGTTCTTCCAAAAGGGGCTGGGCTCCACCTGAGCCTCTACAGAAGAGCAGCAGAAGAAGGTTAAGCCTTCACAGGGTGAAGCAGCAACAGGCCCCACAGAGGCCGGAGGGAGAGAGCTGCTTTCAAAAGTTGACATGAATGAATGAATGAATGAATGAATGAATGAAATAAAGCCAGTTCACAGATGAAATGGTGAAAATAGGACAATTTGGTCCACTATCCTATCCAAACACTTCTGTAATGATGATGTCCACTTTGGAAGAGCAGGAGCTGACTTAACTTTGTATTTTCCCCTTGAAGAAAACCCTTGTCACTCACTCCCCACCCCTGGCAGCTGATGAGGGCCCTCTTAGAGGTTGGCCCTCCTGACAGTCACAAGAGAGGGGTCTCTGTCCTTCTCCCTGGGGATACCATTACAGCATAACAGAGTTGGAAGGGCTCTCGAGGTCCTCTAGGCCAGCCCCCTGCTCCAGGAAGGGATCCTACACAATTTCAGCCAAATGGCTGCCCAATCTCTCCTTAAAAACCTCCCGTCATGGAGCATCTCCAACTTCTGGAGGCAAGCTGTTCCACTGGTTAATTGTGCCCACTGTCAGGAGATTTCTATTTAGTTCCAGGTTGCTTCTCTCCTTGATGAGTTTCCACCCATTGCATCTTATCCCACCCTCAGGTGCTTTGCAGAGTAGGTTGGTCCCCCTCCTCTTTGTGGCAGCCCCTCAAATACTGGAAGTCTGCTGTCCTGTCACCTCCAAGTCCTTCTTTTCATTAAACTACACCTACCCAATTCCTGCAACTATTCTTCATGTGTTTTAGCCGCCAGTCCCCTCATCATCTTTGTTGCTCTTCTCTGCACCCTTTCTAGAGCCACAACATCTCTTTTGTATTTTAGTGACCAAAACTGGGTGCAGTATTCCAGCTGTGGTCTTACAAAGGCATTATAAAGTGATATTATTACCCACTGGAGTCCCAATCATCCCTGGTCTTTAGGCATCCTGGCAAGTACACCATTCTTGAATTGGAGCAGCTCAGCATAGTTCAATTCCAAGAAAGGGCCAGTCCTGCCAGGTTTGGCTCCCCAGCCCGGTCTCCTCCACCACTTGTATTAAGTTCTGGACAGCAATTGAGGTTCCAGAAAAGCACCAAAATTATATCTCTATGGAAGTCAGTACATTGCAGACAGGTTGGAAAGGACAGGTTGGTGTAGACCATAAGCAACTGCTGTAATTTTCAGCCAAAGCAAGGAATAAAAAAGGCCAAAAGGAATTTAAAGACAAAAACACCCTGAGTTCTTATAGTTTCAGTATTGTGAGTGATGCTGAGACAACTATTTTTAAACCGTCCCCTGTGTAAAACTCTCTGCTTTGCAGTTTCAGGGCCCTTCCAGAGTCCTTTTAAAATTGGTGGTGGTGTCCAACCAGTTGTTTCTGATGCTCGCTGGCAGAGATGATACAAATGTTTTATCAGTTCAGAAAAAGAGAGAAAAAAAGAAAGTTGCGTATAATCTCCCTCTCCATCCATTATGCTCATATTCCCCATCTTTGATAACGTTGTTCAAGTAAAAAAGCAACTGGAGGAAAAAACAAGCTTTTTTCCAACGTCAGAGGAAAAATGAAATATCCTTCACCTTCCTTGGTGTGTTTCAAATGTTGTTGTGGTTTTTTTTTTGCTCGGTGTGGTTGTTTGTAGATTCTGATGGAGAGGTTCAAGAGAAGCTATCCAGCTCTGCTTCTCCTGAAAAGCTGCTTGGAAGTTTTCCTAATTCCTTGAATCAAAACTTGAGGGGGGGTGGGTGGGGGGACATGCGACACAATGTGCTGACTATGATTAAAACGTTGGCAGCTGATGTAAGAAGCAGGCATCTCTGCAGGCATGATGGAGGAGGCGGAGGGAGGGAGGGGGGGGCTTGGCTCCCAGTGGGTGTTAGGATAAAATGTTTAAATGCAGTACACATTTCTCTAGCCTGCTTTCACTGGGAGATTAGCTGAAAAAGAAGTCAATAATGCCCTCCATAGGTGAAAATGTTTATTACAAGGAGTGTGACCCAGAAAATACACACACACACACACACACACAAAGAGCTGAATTCCCTCAACGGTTGCTTCTCCATCAACTCTACGGTCTGTTCTCATTTCATAATTTATCTTGATCAGAGAAGCCTAAAAATCTGGATTTCTGCAAATTAGACTCTTCTTTTTTTTAATCAAAGAGGCTAAGAAATCTTTACAGAACTAAAAACGCTTCTGTCTGTCTGTCTGTTTGTAACCTTCAGATGGGCAAAATGGAGCACTGCGTTGGAAGGTGGCATACAGCCTAACTGGCAGGGGAGAGGCTCATGAACGCAGCAAGTTGTGCCATCTCCAAGACGGCCACTTCCCTTGAAGGGGTCTCGGGCCCTCCCAGATGAGGAGGAATGGAGGGAGAATTGTTCTATTCCCAAGAATTGCCATTCAGGAGACCCAACTGAAGACATCTGCCCTGGCTTCTAGGCACCCACCTGTCTGACAAAGAGAGCCAACACTTTGGGGGTGGGTGGGCTTAACAGTAACTGTGAGAAGGATCTTGGAAGCCTAGTGAACCCTTAATGATGAGCCGGCAGTGTGTGGCAACAGCCAAAAAAGCCAATGCAATCCTAGGCTGCATTAACAGAGGGGTGGAATTAAGATCATGCAAAGTGTTAGTACTGCTTGGTAAGGCCCTGGTAAGGACACACCTGGAATACCGCATCGTTTTGGTCATCACGATATAAAAAAGATGTTGAGACTCTAGAAAGAGTGCAGAGAAGAACAACCAGGAGAATTAGGGGACTGGAGGCTAAAACGTATGAAGAAAGGATGCAGGAATTGGGTAACTCTATTCAATTCAATTCAGTGCAAACCTTTATTGTCAATGCACACCATGTGTGCAGTGAAATTGAATGAGCCTCCATCGGGACAACCACGCAAAGCACAGAAACACAGAATGCATCTCAAACACAGAACTCTACTTTAATGAAAAGAAGAACTAGGAGGGACATGAGAGCAGGGTTCCAATATCTCAGGGGCTGCCCCAAAGAAGAGGAAGGGGTCAAGCCATTCTCCAAAGCCCCTGAAGGCAGGACAAGAAACAATGGGTGGAAACTAATCAAGCAGAGAAGCAACCTGGAATTAAGGAGAAATTTCCTGATAGTTAGAACAATTAACTAGTGGAACAGCTTGACTCCAGAAGTTGTGGTTACTCCATGACGGGAGGTTTTTGAGAAGTGACTGGACAGCCACTTGTCTGAAATAGTCTAGAGCAGTGTTTCTCAACCTTGGCAACTTTGAGCAAAGCTGGCTGGGGAATTCTGGGAGTTGAAGTCCAAACATCTTAAAGTCACCAAGGTTGAGAAACACTGGTATAGAGTTTCCTGCCTGAACAGAGTGTTGGACTACTAGAAGATCGCCAAGATCTCTTCCAACTCTGTTATTCTATTATTCTCTAGCTCAGTGCATTGAAGGGATCCATTATCCCCAGTCTAGGTCTCCTATCTCTGCTCTCTGCAGATTTCTCTGCTGGCATGCATTTCAATGCTCGTCAGCCTCACAATAGCTGCCAAGAGAGAGGCGCAGGTACCGTGTGTGGTGAGCAGGGGGCCACCAGGAGTTGTGCTCGCCCATCTCTTGCGACACCCCTTTGCGCAGCAGAAATAAAAAAACTCAATCCCGTGCAAATGGAGAACAGAGCCAGCCTTAAGGGATATGCGGGTGGCTGGCAAATGCATCACTTTGACAGTCCAGAAGAGGCTTTGTAGGCGCCGGCATTTGTGGTTTGTTTCCAAGTTTTTTGCTCCAGACGGTTCAAGCGGAGGGAGCCTCTAGTAGAATCAGAACGATAAACTGACGCCAGCGGTTTTTAGAGGATGCGGTAGAAATGAGTTGCGCAAAGACTGCATCCAACAAGGAGCCATCTTCTAACTGTAGCCGGTGGCCGCTGTGTTGTGTGTTCACACACACACACACACACATCAGCACCAGGCAGGAATGTGTGCAGGAAGGGAGGGTGTTATCAGAAAAGCAAACCCATAAGAAGAAAATAGGGCATCCAAGCATATCGTTTTATGAAAGCAGGGCAACCAAGCCACGTCAAAATCACCACCAAGCAGGTAATCTTGCAGAAACACAAATAGAGTGCAGCCCTTCCTGGTTGTGCTGTGCCCCTCCTCAAGGAGCTGATGGTAACAACTATCCGTGTGTGTTTGCGTTTGTTTAATCTATTAGAAATTAGGAACTGGAGCCATCCAGCAGCTCAGCCTACATAAATACTTGGCAAGTTTTCATAGGTGCAGTATATTATGTTAACGCAGGGCAGCTGTTGTTGTGATTGTGTTAGCTTGTTGTGTTAGCTAGACACAGATAGTCCTCATCCAGTGATGTTTGCCATGATGACAGTGGTGAAAAAGTCACTTTGCAACCAAATCCTTCTTATGAACTCGCCAGCAAAGGAAAGTCGAAATAAGCATCGTTACGGTTTCATGTAGCCACCACTTCGCTTAAGGACAAGTTGCCAGTTCCGGTTGTGGTTGCTAAACAAGGACTGCCTGTTCAAACTGCAGACCTGAACTCTGAGGTCTTCTCTTTTTCTTCTTCTGCAGCAAAAGGAAAACATTACTCATCCTTTGCTGGTCAGGATCAGATCCTACAAGAACAGGGCATAATTGATAGTTCTCGGTATAGCTTGGAGTCTGCAGCAGTGGGCAAATCATGTTACTCCAGTGTCAGTGTCAAAAAGTAAATAAATTAGGAGATCAGATGAGAAAGGGAGGGTGCCCTGCTTTGGGACGGTTTATAGAAATTGTAAGGAAAAGGCACAAAACATCCAGGGAAGCCTGACACTGGATAGGAAGTTCTTGGTTCAAGGAAGAAGTGAAATTAATGAGTGATCTCGGATGGGATCATCCTACCAGCCAGCTTCAAGGCAGCAGAGCAATTGGCTTGTTTATGCCACCAAGCTCTCAGCCTGACACACACACACACACACACCCACACCTGGCAAAAGACGTGGTTGGCTCTTGGTGGCACCAGAACCCAGCCCTTACCAGCCTCTGGAAGAAGAAGGGGGGGTGTCCCCACTTTTCTCAGGAGGCTTCCTAGCAGTTAGGTGCCTCTGGTTATTGGGTCAGATTGCAGATGAGGTTGGTGGTCCCTGGGGCATCTTCCTGGAAGAGAGAGACACGATGGAACTGAGAGAATCTGATCTCTGACATGTTTATATCACCCGGGGAATTTCCTAATGACGATGGATCACCAAACCTTTATATAGGTAGTTCATATATAAACAGAGCACAAACCCCACTGATGAGGTTACCTGTTTGGGTGATGAAATGCTTGCAAGAAAACAACAAAGCCCAGAGAGCATCAAAGATCTCCTCCTCCAATAAGTTACAAGCTACCTAGAGCAAGAGCAGCCGAGATAAACTGGGGGCATGGAGGGAATCACGAACTTTCTGCAGACCCCCACCGCTGACCCTTGAGGTGAGGAGGTGCCCATGCACTCCCCAACCCTTTCCAAGCCCAGCCTTGTATCTCCCCCCATGGCCAACGGAGGAGCCCCACGTCCCTGGGTATCTAGGGTGGCTCGTTCCCATGCTGCTGAATAACCTACTCAGAAAAACCCTGGGATTACCTGACTGTGAAAGGGGAGCAGCAAGTTGAACCCTCCAACGAATCCCCTTCCAGCTGGGCTTTGGGATCAGTGAAAACTAAGGCCCCCCTCCCCCGACAATCCACACAAACCATCATTATTTTTGTGAACGGGGTGGACTTTTTAAAGACTTGAATGAAGAGAAAAACCCAAATCTGGCAGACTTGGTTTTTGTTCGTCGGGCTGAGCCAACTTATTATGAAAATTATATATTCTGTCTGCTTTGATGTGCTTGAAGCTCATTCCCAAGGATTTCAAGCTTTATTCTCTGCAAAACCTTGTCCCTTTTATGCTTTTCTCTCTAACTCCTTTTTCCGCTTCAGATTTTATTCCTCTGCAGATTCATTAACCAGGTGACACCAAGCACCTTATCTCTTCTGACATCTTTTGTTTCAGCTACGTTGGGATGTTCCGGAGATGTGGCAGATGAATGAGCTCACGCTTGTCCTTCTCCACCCGCCTCTGGATTATTTACTAGTGCCAAAGCTGCTGCTGCTGCCGCCTGATTCCATAAAAGGGGTGTCAGACTCTTCAGGGCTGCCTTTAATGGGATTTTGGAGCCTTGTAAATCATCAGTAGATATTTGGTGGAAAAGATAAATTCCCTGATAAGGTGATCACAGCAGCCTCTTCAGTCTTCCAAAGTTAGAGGTGAAATGAAAGGGGCCAGTTAACTTGTAGAGTTTGAGCATCAGAGTGGACATTTTGGCAAGTTTGGGGGGGGGGAACTCCATAAAAGACAGGCCAGCTTCATTGATTGTGCTAAGCCATGGTTTGCTTAATCGTGGTTTCTCAACCACATTCTCATTTGGCCAAATTGCATTGTGACTTAATCCCAAAGGTGCCTTTTCAAAAGACAACTGGACATTCATGCTTTTTTCCTTGAAAATGTTTTGCTTCTCGTCCAAGAAGCTTCTTCAGTTCTCCAGAAAGCATCTAAGCTTCTTGGACGAGGAGCAAAATGTTTTCAAGGAAAAAACCCCAGGAAACTCCAGTTGCCTTTTGAAAAAGCACCTTTGGGACAACCAGGACCTGGATGAGTGAGACTCTCCGCAGATGCTGTGGCTTAGCATTATGTGACTCTAGATCAGCTCCTGACACATCCTCACCTCTGCACAATCAAGGCTGCAGGCAAATGCACAACCCTAGAGATACGCAACCCCCTTGAGAGACTGTAAACGGCCTCCTTCGCTTTCGGAGTCCTTCTCAACTAGGCGAGGCCCGGCACCCATCTGCCCATCAAATCTGTGGGGCAGAAATGGCACTTTGGGACTGAAAGGCCAACCTTGCGCTGTGACTTTGCGAATTGGGAAAGAAATTCTTCTTTGGAAGGAAGAGAGCCGGACCAGCTCTGCATTCCCAGCATGGCGGTGATCGCGTTGATGAGGTTACCATTTTAATTCTTTGTGTCACTTTGTAGAACCCCCAAATCTCTCCTGGAAAACAGGCCGGCTAGACTGAGGATCATTTCACTCTCCTTCTTGTTTGGCTTTGCTCACCCAGTGGAAAATATGGCCTCCCTTATCCTCCCCCCCCCAAAAAAAGCCTCTTGTGCTTTTGAAATGTAGATGTAATTTGAAATGTCAACAAATCAACAGGGCTCCCACAGAGGAGATAACAAGATACCCATGGCCTTCTATAATTACAATTGATTTTCTATCACGGCTTTCATTAGGAAGTATTTCTGGGCTGCTCAGTCCACGCCGGCCAGGTTAACACACAATAAACTTCAAACGGCCGGTCGCAATCTAGGTTGCGTTGCCAGCCCGCCTCGCCTCGCCCTTCTTGCCCCTGCTGGAGTTCGGAGTCTTTGTGTTTGGACTGGCTCGAAATGATCCCAACGAAAAGCAATCTCTGGGCTGCAGCCTCCGATTGACCTTTCTCTCGTTTCTCAGCTCTGACTTGCTGGCCGACTCTGCAGCTGGGGCCTTGCCAGAGGCAGGGAGGTTGGCCTTCAACTCACATCACAGACACCTGAAGGTTGCTGATTTGGGGACCCACCCTCCTCGGCCGCCATGCAGTTGTTTGCCTTGGCATTTGTTGTGCCATGGTGTAAGGCCAGCCAGCCCCTTGGGTTGGCATCCTGCGCATCGCTGTGCTCCTGCCTCTGTCACTAATGGGCCTCCTGCTTCAAAGGTGCCGAGGGACAAGCGAGGAAGCAGATTGCAAAAAAGGAAGGCACCTTCTCCCCACCCTGTACCTTGCCACATCCCACAACTTCATCTGAATTGCTTGTCCTGGATTGAGCAGGAGGGCATTTATTAATCACCAGGTGCTTTGCAAGTCTGAAGCCATGCAGGAATGGTGCTTGGTTCACAAGAGGCCATAATGATCATCTAATGAGCCAACTTGGCATTGTCTTTTGGAGATCTTGGGGAGGGTTGGCCATTTGCTGCTCAACAATAATGGTTTCCCTGGGGTGCTTCCCCCACCTCTCCTCATTAACCCGTGCCACTTGCTCCTGGCATCCTATATCTTTCATCTCCAGCTGAGCACCAGCTGAGTTTGCTTGGTTGCTTGAAGATGTTTCATGACCCAACTAAGTAAGGTCATCAGTATTAATGAGGCATCTGCAGTTTCATGTAAATGGATGCCATCATGCAGCATCTTCGTCCTGGACCTCTTTGAGGTGGGTCTTGATGAAGGAGAAAGGGTAGGGTCCACAGGAGATCCAAGAAGAAGGCTTCTCAAGGTTGCAGCCTTCTTCCAAACATCAACTCTGGGGAGCTTTTTGGCTTTGAAGGAAGAAGATCTCTTGCTGCAGGAAAAGAAGGGCATAAAATTAATATTCAAGGAGAAAAATCAGTGTGCAAAAAGCAAGTTTTATCTTTACACATGAATGAATGTGATGAGGCAATTGTGCCAGATGGAGCTAGTTAGCTTCCCGTGGGAAATTCCGACTTCTCTGCATTTTCTGAATCAGGCCTCTTGGAAAGCAGCAAAAGTAATAACTGTAATGATCTTGGAGATTCTGCGGAGAAAATAAAAAGACAATCTTTCGCAAGCCACGATTGAATGGCTCCTGCAGTTGCCTTCCTGCCTCGGCTGCTGAATGCATAGAAATTGGGGCAAGGCGAGAGGTTGATCCTGCTCTGATTTTAGCCACAAAGTTCATCGTTGCAAAACACTGCAAAACTCAAGTGCAGCCTCTTCTGGATCCCTGCTAGTTAAAGATGTAGAAAATGGCTTTGACTGGAAAAAATTAGTGCAACCTCTCTCTGGTGAACAGCAACCTCAGTTGGATTTGATGGTTGGTTGTAAAAACAATGTTTTCCCCAATAAACGAGTCCATCTGTACAAATGTCATCTGGGGTAAAAATGAGGAAGGAAGCAGAGAGCCAGCTGTTCTCCGACAAACATTCAGCTGCTTGGCTTGGAGACACCCAGCCTCAACATCTGCAGCGGAGCCAGCAGGGAAGTGATGCCATGCAGATTGTGATGAAGTTGTGCAGAGGACACAATTTCCATAAGGATGCGTGCAATGTCACCGTGGTGTCTCCCACATGTCCATGCTACCATGCCCTGAGCAAACTATCTGTTGATTCACGCAGCAAGGAGAAAGAGTTGGAACGCCTGCGGTCAGAAGAAAATCCAAAAGAAGGGAAACTTTGGAGTTCAGGATTGAAACGAGGAGGTCTCTGAGCTTGCTTGGTTGCTCGCAGATGTTTCATGACCCAACTAGATAGCATCATCTAGGAGGAGGAAGAAGAGGAAGACTATGTGATCCTTGGTGCTCCCTGGTCGCTTGCTCGCAGATGTTTCATGACCCAACTAGAGAACTATCATCAGTGAGTCTGGAGTTTGCTCCAAAGTAGCTTGTCCATAATCGTATCCCACTGATGGCAGTGTGGCCCCTCTGGATGGCAGCCATCTTGGCCTTCCTTCCAGCCTTCTTCTTCTTCTTCTTCTTCGTCTGTCGCTTCTACACTCCAGTCGTAATGTAGGAGGCTGGGAAGTCCCTCAAGCATGACTAAGGGTCCGAAAGCATTTTGGCTGAATCGAGGGCAGCCTGTTTCCCACCAGAGCTTAATTTGATCTGCCCAATAACTAACAGGGCACATTAGCTACTAATACTACTCTGTAATGAAGCCTTAGTAAGACCACACCTAGTTTTAGTCACCCCACTGTAAAAAAGACGGTCTAGAAAGACTGCAGAGAAGAGCAACCAGGATGATTAGGGGACCGGAGCCCAAAACATACAAAGAACAGTGGCAGGAATTGGGCATGGCTAGTTTAAAGAAAAGAAGGACCAGGGGAGACAGGAGAGCAGTCTTCCAATATCTGAGGGGCTGCCCAGAGAGGAAGGGGTCAAGCTGTTTTCCCAGGCATCCGAAGGCCAGACAAGGGACAATGGATGGAAACTGACCAAGGAGAGATTTAACCTGGAAATAAGGAGGAATTTTCTGACCGTGAGAACAATCAACCCATGGAACAGAAGTTGCCTTCAGAAGTTGTAGGAGCTTCATCCCTGGAGGCTTTCAAGAAGAGACTGGACTGCCTTCTGTCAGAAATGGTGTAATATCTCCTGCTTGGGCAGGGGGCGGGGTTGGACTAGATGACCTACAAGACCCCTTCCAATTCTGTTAATCTGTTAGCCCACTGGCAAGAGGTGTGGAGGGGTCCGTGTGAGCGAAGGCACCCTCCAACAGGTGCAATAAATTATCGTGCATCTGGTTAAATCCAGCGATTGCTGCAAGAGTGATTGGGCTAATCAAAACACCAAAGCAGCTTGCTTCTTGCTTTTAAATGAATAAATGATTCCCTCTTGGGCAATTGGCGGATTCTGCCAAGGATGGGAATCGGAATAAAGCATCTGCCCCCCCCCCCCACCCTCAGCCCCTGCCATGAAAGACTGTAGAGGCAGCCATCAGACCACGCGAGTGGGTAAATAAGCATTACGCAAACGAGTGTTACTCACAACACTCTGTGGGTCATGGAGAGCCAGACTCTGGAAGGGGAGGGCCTGGTGGACATCAGAGCAGACGAGAGCTGAGTTTCAGGAGACTTTTAGCTTAGTCAAAAATAAGCAGCTGTCAGAATTTAAGCCACATTAGGAAAATGCCAATGCAGGAGATGACCAGGCTGAACCGGAGGGGCAGGGTCTAAAGCCTCATCAGTCTGGATCAGCCTGCACCCCTGAAAGAGACCAAAGTCCAGCCCCCTCCCCCTTGAAGTCTGTAGATTCTTATCTGGCACCAATTTGAGCTGAAGGTTAGTAGATCAGAGTTTTGTGTATAGGTTGCATGGAATAACAGAGGGCTTCTGAATTCTGTCCTGGCTCCTGTTTCTCCGTCTAACTTTGGAAATTGGAGCTGCAGTCTGGGGTTCTTTCCTGTAAGAGCCGGCCTGGGATAGATTGAGAGAAGCCCAGATTCCCGTGGCAAGCCCAGATTCCCCCCACCCCTTTCAAATCCCAAGCACCTCCCACCCCCAGCCCCAAACCCCTTGGCGGCGTCCTTTAGATAGCTCTTGGCTGGGGGTTTTCTTGGTGCTTGTTTTGTTAAAATGTGCTGGATCTCTTCTGTTTACCGAGATGTAAATATTAGCCAGGGACTGGTGATCTATCGCCTCGCATGAAAGCCGGTTGGCACTTTAATTAAAAAGATTATCTAGAGGCCGTGAAGTAAGTGAGCCCGTAACATTTTATTCTGTGCTGGTCAATCTGATAACACAGTTGAAGAAAAGCCGACAGTCTCCGCCTCGAAAGCCGGGCTTTGCCATCAAATCCACGCACATCGGAGACAGCTCAGCCCCAGCCCCCCCCAGTCCCCCCCAGTCCCCCCTCCCCCGTGTCCAGAGGAGGTTAGCCCCACAGCTTGTGCAGAGTCCCTGGGGAGGGAAGGTGGCAAGGGAAGACAGCTTCATTTGGCTTCCTGAATGCTGGGTAACATTTCTATAACATCAGCCCAACGCGTTTGCTCCTGGTGAGTGAATTGCTGCTGAGCCTTACCTTCCTTCTAAGACCCCCAGGTTGTGGGTGAGGCATTCTCGGGAGCACCCCCCAACCCACACATACTTTATGATCTTTGGAAAATGAGGCTTTCTTTCCCCATACCTTTGGCCCACATGGGGAAGACAAAATATGTTTTAGCCCCAAGAAGACATGTACTGTGTTGATTGGTTGTTTAAGTCTGCTACTAGCAGTGGTGGCTGCTCCAACACTGGAGGTTTTTAAGAAGACTTGGAGAACCATTTGTCTGAAATGGGCAGAGGGCTGGACTAGAAGACCTCCAAGGTCCCTTCTAATTCTGTTACTCTGTTTTATTATAAATCACTCAGAGTCCATTGTACAAATATATACACAGAGCAGATGTCTTCTGTCCATTGTGCTGACCCACAGCTCCCTCACAGCATCTGCTTTATCGATGGGTGGGGAACCCACAACCCAAACTGTGAAAAATCACTGCCAATCACTCCATCTTAAGCCAGAAGGAGCCAAGTGCGGATTCTTCTAAGACAGTTTGCCAACCTTCCCAACTCACTTTGTCTTGTTGACACAAGATGACGAGAAAGGATTCCATTTCCCTTAGTTCACAAAGAAACCAGAATAAAAGCAACATTTGAAGGGGAGCCAACCAGAGACACCGGCTGGTTGAGCAAATATCCCTCCAGGCCTCCTGTGTGGATCCCTCTGGAGGCCTCTTTCCAAGTGGGACTTCCAGGCAGACAAGCAGCAACTGCCAGTTCTAATCCGAAGAGTCTCTGGAGGAGAAGCCCAGGGGCTTAACGTCCCCTCTGTTTCCAGGTAGCCAGGTATGAGTCACCTGCAGAGGTGGGTCGAGCTGCAAAGCCCATTGCATGGGGTGGGTGGGTGGGTGGGGAAAGAGTGTGCGAGTGTGCACCTTGCTGTCACGCAGATCCCCTTCCAGTCCCTGAGGCTTGCCTGTCGCTTTTGGGGCCCAGTTGGGAGCATTAATGCTCCGTTTCTCTCATTAAAGGGACGGGAGAAGGTTGAACACACCAAGACTTCTCACAAAGCCCAGAAGGGCTCACTTTCCGAAGGCTTTGCTGGGAGAAGGGAAGCCTCAGCCCACCCCCCACCCCATAGATGAGCAGCAGGGGCCTCTGGAAATGGAGTCCCCTAACGGGGTGGGGCTGGGTGGTGGTGGAAGTCAGCTCAGATGCTGTAATTGTTGCACAGTTTCCAGGGCTTTGCTTTGGGTCCCGGGGTGTGTGTGTGTGTGGGTGGGGTGGGGGGGGCAGCTGCTTCCTTCAGCCTTGAGGGCTGCACTTTGGAGGTGATTTTATCGCCACTTCCTTCCTTCCTGATCTGGGCTCTTTGGGTCAAGACATACAACCATCCCCACCTCTTCCACAGTCAGGCAAAGACCAGGACCAGAATGGCACATTGCCCAACATTTTGGAAATGGGACGTCCTGGGCAGCTTCTGGGTACCCACTCTGGGAGGGAGGACAGCATGGCCCTGTGCAGCTGGCAGCTTGGGCCCTTCCCTCTGCCCCCACCCCACCCCCCCCTCCCCCCCCCCCCCCTCCCCTGGCTCCCAATCCTGCAGCCTCAAGCTTCGGTCAACACAAATGCTCCATTTCAAGGCCTTGGACGCCCTCTGCTGGTCAAGGGGAGGCTTGGTTGGTGGTTGGAAAACATAGTAAGGGAGTCCGTGACTTACAACCACAATTGGAGCCAGAATTTCTGCTGCTAAACAAGACGGTTGCCATGTGACTCGTGCCTGCTTTGCCTGGGTTGTTAAGCAAAGTGGCACCGTTGTTAAGGGAATCATGCGGTCATTAAGCTGGCGATCACATGAACCTGGGATCCTGCAACCGCCATTGATACACGCCAGTTGCCAAGTGCCCAAGTTTTGATCACATGACCTGTCACAGTTGTGAGGACAAAGACTGACCATAAGCCCCCCTTTTCCCCATCTCCTTGTGCATAACGGTTGTAAGTTGAGGACTTTTGCTTTGGTTGCCTGGGAGATTTGCTTTGATGACTCTTGCTAGACTCTGCAAGGACAGACGCTCCTGTTCCCAATATTTCCACGTGGGGGAAAATTTGTGTTGCTGAGCAGTGAATGGAAGGAAGGCCTGGGGGAAGGGCACTGTGGGGAGGGGTCCTTTCTTCGCCAGTCTGCAAGGTCCCAGCTGAAGGATGAGGCTCCCAGTCCCCTTGGAAGGGCAGCAGGAGGGGGAGGAGAAGGGTGGATTGTTTACGTGGTCACGTTGGTGTGAATTCTACGGAGCCATGTGGAGAGAGTTTCTTCAGGGGGATTTGCCTCCAACTTGCTCCTTCAGGTCTTCCCGTGGTCCACCCATCGCTTTTTGAGTCTATCTTTCTCTTCCTCCTCTTCTTCTCCTTCCTTCCACCTTTCCCAGCAGGATGGGCTTCTCAAGGGAGCTGGGCCTTCACACCATCCTGCCCCAAGACTGGTTGCCTTCCAAGGTGTGGAATCCTGAAGGCATTTTTCCAGGTGGGAGGGCGGGGGTCTCCATTGGTTTCTGCTGTGAGTCATTTCCCAACCCTTCGATGAAAGCTTCCCCCCACCGCTTCCACACACACCCCTTCTTTGGGGAAATCATTCTTGAAGGTTTGGCTGGAGAGTCGCATCCATTCTTAGCTCTTTGCTGCCATCTTTTGCCCACTGGCACAGGCTTTGCCAAAGAAGCACCCAGGTAAAATTCTCACCTTCACACCCCTTGCGAATAGGCTGTTTGATGAATTATTCCCATCTGAGGAAGTCAGCTTTCCTCTTTTTCTTTCTTTTTTTCTGTTTCGTGAAGCAGTTCCTTTCCCGGGGATCCTTTCAAAGGGAGAGAAGAGAAGCGGAGGGGAAACACTAGCAGTCTTTGCATCACGTACCTCTTCAGACTGACTGAACTGTCCCCTCTGAACTCTTGTTGTGTGGAGAGTAGAGCAAGGCAGGAAGGAGCAGCAGGTTGGAAAGTGCTTGGCCCACCTGCCTTTGGCTCCAGCCACACCTAGCTTTGGTGGCCAACCCATCTCCATTCAATATCGCTTGGAAACCAACCAACCAACCACCCAACCAACCCTATCCTGAAAACATTCCCTGGATCATGCAAAATAGGGCCAGAATATTTAGAAAGGTACCAAAGAATCTCTCTGTGAAGAGGATACTTTTAAGGTGAGTAAGTTTCACCCATGGCTTGGGTACCAAATTTCTTAGGATTGGTGAGATTCTCACCACCGACTGGGGTAAGCATAGAGAAATTGCTTTCTCTATTGAATTGAAAACAAGGATCAATTGCATAGAGGAAGACACTCCGTTTCATTTATTTATTCAATGTATATGACTGCCTATCTTATATGCAATAATCCCAGGTAGCTCTCAACCCAAACAAACCACAATAGAACCAGCTTCTGCCCATAGCAGCAGCAGCATCAACCTCCGCAGCATGAAGCCATAACGTCCATCAGGTCTCCATTTGTGAGTTCCTTCTTATCCTTAGTAAATGAGCAGTTCCACGTTAATATCGGCTCACATCCCACAATAAATTTATTTCATTTTTGAAATCCTACCCAACTTTCTCAAGGCCTCCTCTCTTATTCCAATTTTTCACTTAAAAGCGGATAAGCCCCAGCATCCTCGGTAACTAATGGGACATTTGATCCCTTTGCTCAGATGAAGGATTAGGAGTTCTAAGTCCACCATTGCAGCTTCTGAAAGAAGCTTTTTCCCTCAGCTGATAAGGACTTGCTATCTCTCCTCTCCCCCACTGCAAAATCTTTGCATGCTTCATTTCAAAAATGGATTTCTATTTAGATCAGGCTACAACAATTTCCTGCCTCCCTTTCTTTTCTCCCCTCTGTTATCCGGGAGGTGCGATGGGAATCTCGGCAATTTTGTCCCGTCATCACGTTTCGCCCGCAGACTTTCTGATCTGAGTGGGAGCAGCTTTAAACAGGCAAGCACATTATGGCAATTAAGAGACCCAAAACAAACACTCCTTTCTCCTCCTCACTTTACAAGGCAGATTCCATTTCGGTTGTCGTGAAAGAGGGGGGGGGGGGAAAGGGTAAATAAATACTCCACCACGCAGACCCGGTTTTGCATCGAAATTGTACAGGCTAGTAAGAATGTGAAGGGGATAGGGGGAAAATTGGGGTTGGCTCCAGGTGCTTTTGCTCTGTATGCATTAAAATGGGGGATGAGCACCCAATCATTGTGTTGATGCTTAGCTCGGGTTGTGGAATGCATCTCTCCAGAGACCTGGGTTCACACGCCAGGCTGAGCGAAGGCCGAACCTCCCAACAGATGGATTAATGGGAGGTGTGTGAAGCAGGAGTTACACAGTCCATCCCCCGTTGGTGCAACCAGGCAGAGAAGGTGGGATTGATGGTGGAGCAGGTGCCATAAGCCCACCTTTCAGGCCTCTGTGGAAGAGAAGTCTCTTCGCTTTGCATTTGGGGTGAGGGGGATGCTCTTCTGACTCCCTGGATAAAAGGACTCCTCGCCAGGACTCTTCAAACTGGAACCCTGTCCTGCATGGGCAGACGCCGTCCGTCCCACCTGCTGGGCACTCACAGCTCTTCCAAGGACAGTCCTGGCATCACTCCCACCATGTCTCCCCCACCTCTCCTTCCCTAAATCTTGCCAAGCATGGCCATGGCCATGCTGCTCCTTGCTTCCCCCTCCTCCCAAAAAATCCCCCCCCCTTTTGCATTACTCTTACTCACCTGGCCTGCCTCAGGTTGGTCATTTACAACTGGTAATTCTTGACCAAACGAAGTGAGGGGGAAGTCCCTTTGCTCAGCTGCCCTTCCCCACAAGACCCCTTGATTTGTCTATCATTTCAGCTTAGATAGACACCCACCTCTGGCAAAACAGTGTGAAAAAATATAGCACAACCTTACAGATTCTTCTTAACTGCCGCACAGCAGTGGAAGCAAATAAACCTTAACTGAGGTCACACATCGCACCATGCCACAACCGGAGTTTGCAAACCAAAGCAGAATGTCTGTTTTGCAGAAGGCATGATGTTAAGCCTCACACAAAACCTCTTGTGGCTTAGGATGGCAGGACACACACTCCCTTCCCATTGCTTCCCTGCCCCTCCCCCCCATGTGTCTGAGTGTGCACAATTTTTCCCCTTCTCTGTCTCCTCTGCCCTGAGACTTGGTTTCCATCCTTTCATTTCCTCTTTTTTGCACTCAAGTTCTTTCTTTCTCTCTCTTCCTCACCTCTTCATGCACGCACACACACACACACACACAAACTCCTGTGTGTGATCTCCTGAGCAAGGCAGGAAATGCTGTAAGGTGCAGCCCTCTGTGGGTGTGTTTGTGAGTCTCAGCATTGGAAGCCCTTCCCAGAACATGTTAGACAGTCTGCAATTTCAGCCACCTTGCTCAGGAAGGCCCACATGAAGGGTGCATTGAATTCCCTTTCCATGCGCTGAGTGGCGGGGGGGGGGGGATCTGCCCTTCGCTCTTTTCCCAACCAGGCAGGAGATGGCAGCAGAACCTCATTGTTCAGAATCTCTCGGCCTTCCACCCTCCAATTTGCTTAGAGAAACCCAGATTTATCTTCTCTTAATCCAATGTTCCTTTCAATGTTCTTAGTTATTAGTTGGATTTACCTTCGCGTGCTGAAGATTTAAGAGGGAACAGGTGGCCTGTGTTTTAAATTTATATTCTGGCCTGCCACTGCTGGGGAAATTAAAGTGATGTACAAGCCTAGATCCATCTCTGCTTCTTTCTCCCTTTCCCCAAACTGATGAGGGAGGCTGAGCACAGGGAGCGAGGGGTCCAGGGCCAACCGGAAGCCTTCCTTACCGAGGAGGAGTCTGAACTGCTCTGCAACCATCTTCCTTCCTCCCCGAGGTTGGAAACAAGAGCTTTCCAAACGCCTGCTGGTGCCCCTCTTAGCATAAGCCCCAGTCCTTTCCTAGAAGGAGGAAAATAGCTTTTTTTTTTAAAAAAAAATATTATTATTACTCCTGGAGGGGTGGGAGGGGACTCCATTCCTAGCAAGCATCTTCTGGAGAAATTTGACCTTTCAGGAAAGGCAGAAATGGGGCTGCTGGGTGGTTCAGGAGGCTGGGTCTCCCTCTTGCTCTTCCAGGCCACACGGTGCTGTGGGTCATCATTCTTGCAGATAGGTGATGCATAGATGAAAGATGAGCGAAAGAGGAGAGATATAGAGAAAAAAAGAGATAAAGATAGAGGCAGACAGACAGACAGACAGATAGATGAGAGATAGATGAAAGAGAGAGAGATGATAGAGCATTATTTTCTTTTGTTTTAACCTACTTCTATCTTAGACTTTTAGCTCTAGTTAGGCACAGAAGACATTCAGTTTCTCCAGTCTAGAGAAACAGTCTACAGAATTAATAATAATAGCAATAACCCGTATTATTCTTTTAGATTATGCTTTGTATCTTATTCCCTCTCCTTTTTTACTCTGACACACTTAGTTAATTGTTTTGCTCCATTTTGGCCTTTGACTGAAATGCATCGACCTGACTTGGCAACTGGGCTGCTCCTCATCCTTTGCCTCTCCTCCAGTCTTTTTGGAGGGCCCGGCCGACTGCGGTTTGTTCAGCAAACCAAGGTGAAAGAAAGCCATCGCAGAACACGAGGACTTCAACGTGGGTAGCTGAGCGCATAAAGGACTATGTGCCCCTCCGGCCTTGGCAAGACCACACAAGGCTCCCTTGTTGGTAGCAACGATCTTTAGAAAGATCAGAGGACTGGGCAAAAGGAAGCAAGCCCATGTTTGGTGCCTCAGTGTCACTTTTGTATCGCTTGGCAATCGATCTGGGTGGGCCTTTCTCCTCTGCCCAGGGAAGATGGTTTCCTGGGACAAATTACGAGAAACCCCCCGATTTTGTCGGCTGTTTTTCAGGGCAGGCAGAATCAGAGCGCCTCCCCTTCCCATCCCACGCTTTCCTTAATTTTCAATAAAATATGCAATTAAGAAAACCTCTAATGCTGCGCCAATTAAAATTGATCCTAATAGGGACGTTTGTTTTATATAATCATTAGATACCTTTTATTGGGATTAGCCATTGAAATGTCAGCGTACTTCACATAAACATTTTTTATTTATGTCTAAAATGCGTTTGGAGGAGATGCGAAACTGCGTTTTTTTCCCCTGTTGCCAGAAGGCCTGATGATTTATTAAAAGGGCTTTTAAAAAATTGGATTGCAGTAATCTCTCCAGTTTGTTCCAGTTTTATTTTTTTATTATTATTAGTTTTATGAGGGGAGGGGGGCAGACAACAACAAGGGTGGCTGACTGGTGGAACACACGGTTTGCACGCAAGAGGCACAGCTTGGCCGGAGGGAAAGCCTCTTCCCAGAAGTGGGGCTGGCCTGAGCTTCTGCGCCTCGGGGTCCTCAGCTCATTTGGGGCTTTTCTTCTGGATGCTCCCACCAGCAGCCTCTCCCTTGAGAAAGGGTCTCCAGCAGCCCCCAACTCCTCTCTGCAGACCCCAAGGGCTGCCTGGGGCTCCTGATGGCTTTGTTTCCAGGCCCAACTGTGGCTTTGCTCCCCCAGCAGGCTAGCTCTTCGATCTTGCTATGGTGATCTGGAAAATCTTCCTGATCTCCTAGGTCTCCCTGGAATAACCCTCCCCTCTTTTATATTCTGGCCCCCTCATGCAAGGGTGGCTCAGGGACTGGACTCACCCAACGTAGGTCACCAGCGAACTTGCTTTCTGCACACCTGCGATGCCTAGAAGTGCCATCGACATGACGGGGCTTCCATGGAGATGCTCCTACAGTCAAGCATAGAACATAGAATCATAACAGAGTTGAAAGGGGTCTCGGAGACCCTACCCCATTTCACACAAATGCTCATCCAGTCTCTTTGTGAGCAGCCACATCTTCTGAAGGCAAGCTGTTCCACTCACTGACTGACCCCAACTCAAAAAGGGAAAAAGCATCTCAGGTCCTTCTCTGGCACCGTCACCAAGACATCTGTACTGAGACGGGCTCCCAGTTGGACAACTGGGGGTCTTGTCTTCTGGTGAGGGCTTTTGGTCCAGATCCCAGCATGCAGAGACCAAGAGGCCGTGAAGAAAGGGTGATCCTATCAAGGGGGCACCTGGGCTTCAGGCATGGCCAGTCCTTTGATCCTCCTGAAAGAGGGATTTTCCCATTCAAGTCTTCTTCTCTGCAAGTTGCATTTCCATTGAAGGCAGCTGCGTTAAATGCCAAAAAGCAGAGATAGAAAAAGGATTTGGAAGTAATGAAATGAAGCGTGTTATTTTCTTCTGAGTGTTTTCCCTTCTTTAAGGGATTAAAAAATATATATATATTTTGTAGTTTTCTTTTTTGGCTAATGAAACGTGTTGTTAATTGTCTGTGTAAGAGTGGAGTTTTGCCTAAAGGTGCTATTTGCTAATTGTTCATTTCCAAAAGATCATGTTTAATCAGGCCTGGTGATTAAATAATGAGACCTAATTTTGTATTATTTACACTGTTCCTTTTTTCACAATAGGTCTGCCAGATATCTATTCAGGGAGACGGTGGCTGTTATTTGCATTCGCTTTGCAATGCTGGGACGGAGTTTGTGCGTAACCTGTCAGTTGCGGTCCTGATCCAGGAGCAGAAATCGTGTGAAGCTCGGCAACTATGCAACCGAGTGGCTTTTAGTTCAGACACCCTTGCAAATGGACTACACAATTCAAGAAGGAACACTTTTCTCAGTGGGGATGCTTGCAAGCAAGAAATAGAACCTCTAGCCTCAAAAGCAGTCTACCACAGAACCCTAGGTGTAAACTCAAAGGACAAACATTGAAATCATGGCATACTTGAAGGAAGGGAGACCAGTCTGTTGACCACTATGGAAACCAGGGTTAATTGACCAGTATTTCTTTTTTTTTTTTGCATAATAATTTTATTTTTTTAAAAAACACACAAACAAAACAAAAAAA
>JAEANM010002544.1:0-24297 GCA_017656035.1 Myanophis thanlyinensis | reverse complement strand
ATTTATTTTGTGATGTTATCTTGTATACTTCCAAGTGGATATGCTTAGCATCTACCTTCTATTTGCTGTAGAAGGTAGGACATAAATCAGAGTTTCCTATATTGATCAGTGAAACATTTCCAAATAATATCTTTTCCTTTTGATTCTGTTATCTTCTGTAAAAATTAAGCTGATTTTGTTCCGTTCCATTAGATAAGGTGAGAAGGAAATACATTTCAGGGTGAGCCACATAGTCTTTCCATTGCTAATTCTAGTCTAGATCCTGGTAGCTTTATACCATTATAAGAAAAAGAGTTTAGTCTTCTATTCTGAAAGAGTTCAAATTCATAAAGATTATTAGGTTTGTGTTCTTTTAACTGTGTCCTCCTTCCTGCAGGCTTTCCATTTTGGATCTAGTGGTGGCTATGGCTCCCTATGCTGATGAATCATCTCTGGATGCTCTGTATGTCAGCATCCACTCCTCCCTGCAAGTGAGTTACTGTTTGGTTGTTGGGTTCTATGTTATGACATGTCACACTGCGACCCTGATGCTTTTGATCAATGAGGCTATCAAATTGTAGGAAAAGCTCTAGATAGAACTAGAACTTTTTGTTTTGAAGAAGCTTACAATTAAAACTTTGTTTGGCAAGTACAAATAGAGTGATGTAAATCTACCCACATTAATACTGTAGTCACAATCCTATTACCTAGAGTTGATCTAATGAATAATACTTTAAATAAGATCCACTGCTGTCCTTTTCAATTAAAAAACTAAGGGGCATGACTACATGTAATCCTTATTTCACGGGGCTAGTAGAAAATGTTTTATTAACTGAGGGAGCCACTTATTTTTAATTTATTGTACTGATAGGAAAGGCATTATTTGAATTTTATTGATTTTGTGGGAAAGATCCATATGTGTTCACATTTTTATTTAACCATCCTCTCGGCCACTTGAAATTGCTCATAAGCTTTTTCCAGATAGCTTAGGCAGAGCAAGACAGCATAGCAATGGCCACTTATTTGGTTGTTGGATTGTAGCTATTTCTTGAATTTATTTGTCTTGTGTGCTGTTAAATCCTTCAAGACTCCAGAGACCTTATAAGCATAGATATTGAACAATTTATATATCAAAACTAATAGCTTGAGAACACCTCACTCGCCCCAAACAATAAAATACAAGCTAAATAAACTAAAAGTATTTAAACTCCCCAGATTCAGAGGCCCACCAAGACAAAGATTGCATTATTTTTGGCAATTAGGCATCCCTTGGGCAACGATGTTATCACCAGCAAATCCTTTCAACCCAGAAGCCCCCTATAATTAGCTCTGTAAATGCTTTTGACACAAAAACAGGAAAAACATTGCCAGAGGCCACTGTCCCTTCTACAAGGAGGGTAGGGGTTAGATAATTGAACAGTTAAGTTTTGAGGTCTTAGCCCCTCTTACCTCATGAAAATGAGGCACCACTTGCAGTTTCTCTCAGGGTTTGTCTCAGGTAGTTGAGTCTGGATAGAGTCTCAGCACTAAGTCAAGTAGGCCTTTATAAGCCAAATGTAGTAGTTTGCACCCAGAGTTGCTATTCTGTAGCCTTACAAAATAAGTAAAATATTCTCAAAGTAACAAGCACCAGCCAATAAGCAGATCACTGATTGTGAACCAGATGGTCTTTAGAAGTAGTGCCCAAAATACAACTGAAAAGGCGGTGGTGTGTGTGTGTGTTACCATGTTATGATATCTCCCTTTCAAGATTATGAGGATTGAGTCCCTGTGCTTTTTATAGATGCACATTATATATTTTGAATAATCCATTTGATCTGATTATCTTAGAACAAAGATCATAGAATACAGAAAAAGATTTATCGGGTGCTAGAGGAAGTGTGTGCCTCTGACCAACCTGCATGTCATAATTTTGTGAAAAGTCATTTGGAGGAACTGAAGAGTGCTCTGTTGGACTCCCTAACCAGTGCAACTTCACCTGCCAAGAGAGTAAGGAAAAACTTTTTAACCATCCAAAGTAAATAAGATGCAAACTGTGATGGGTATCAAAGAATGATGGCTGGGAATACTGTGTATATTTCCGTATCGTTGTTTTTTTCCTTAGCCCCGTCTGAAGTGCCTCTTCCATGTTATCAAACAACTGACAGTGGAACATGAAGATTTTGTCACAGCCCTGGTGCCAGAGGTGAGAGAGAACAGTAAAAGAGGGACTATCGCAGCCCCTGAAGAAACTGGAAATTTGAGTGCAGAATTATGTTGTTAGAAGTTAGAGAAAAAATAAGTGCATGGAATTAAATATTATTTTATTCATTTATAAAATGTCAAATCTGCTTTTCATTCTAAAAACATCCCTGAGCTTTGGCCATATCTAAGTAAGTTTTTAAAACAACCTCAAATTTGAAATGCAACAATTTCATAGTAGAAGATCTCTGAAAATATTGTAAAACTATAAAACTTTTTAAACCAAACAGAATAGAATACTTTATTGGCCAAGTGTCATTAGACACACAAAGAATTTGTCTCCAGTGCAAAAGCTCTCAGTGTACATGTAAAGCAACTGAGTATTAATAATAACAGATACCAGTAAGAAGGGCTAGTAAAGAAGATGGACAGGATAATAATAATAATATAACTGTACAGTGTTAGTATTATACTTAGACATAAGACATCAGTAACAAATCAGAAGATGCAATATAAACTTGGATGAATCTAGTTGACTGTGAAAGCTTGTAAGGCTCTTAGCAAACTTGGAAAGGAGAACATATCATCTTTGTTTCTACATTGCCTTTACTTTATTGCAAACTTTAGAGTCATATTTCCCTTCAACGCTCTTGTAATGGAATTAGCAGCAGAGTATCCTGGAATGTGTTACTATGACCATTTGCAGGGGTTATGCAAATTAAAGATAGCAACTTTCTCCTTTACAGTTGGAAGAGTAGCTCCCTTCATTCAGTGTTCAGTCTGCTAATTTTGCAATAAATGTTGCTGAGAGTTAATGGTCTCCATCTTTAAATTTAAATAACACTTTGGCAATAATTAAAAATATTTTCTCATTAATTAGTTGATATTAGTAGAGAATTATAAATTCCTCAAAATTAAGGAAATCACCGATAGTATTAAAAAAATCTTACAGCCATCTAGTGCAGTCTTTTTGAAAAACAATTACTGTGGTAAAAAAATTTCTACATTAGCTTAGTTTTGTTACTTAGTTTTGTAATTGTAAGCTTTAGAATAATGGTTGGAATTCTACCCTCTCTTTTTAAACGAATGATAACTAATACAGATATTAAAATTAGGTTGGAGGCAATAACTAAGTGACGAGCCTGTTGATCATATCTTTGCTCTCTCCAGGTGATCCTCTGTACCAAAGAAGTTTCTGTGGGTGCCCGCAAAAATGCTTACAATCTGCTGGTAGAAATTGGTCACACTTTTATACGCTTTGGTCTCACTCCAAATGGTAAGTCGCAGTTTGCTTATGTGGGGCTTTGCATAGAAAGATTGGCTCTCTTTGTCTTTCGTTGCTCTTCTGTGTCTCCTTTCTCATTTAGACAACACTGCATCCCTTTTCATCTTGAGTACTTCATTTTTTTCCAGGTTTACTACCTAACTTCCTATTGCTAGTCTGGACAGGTAGTCCTTCCCTTACAACCATTTGTTTAGTGATCATTTGAAGTTACAACAGCACTGAAAAAAAGTGACTTACGATTGTTTTTCACACTTATGACAGTTGCAGCACTCCACAGTCATGTGATCAAGATCTGATACTTGGAAGCTGGCATATATTTATGACAGTTGCAGAATCCCAGGATCATGTGATCACTTTTTGTGACCTTCTGATAAGCAAAGTCAGTGTGGATGCCAGATTCACTTAACAACTGTCTTACTAGCTTAACAATTTCAGTGATTCACTTAACAACTATGGCAAGAAAGGTCATAAGGGGGTAACTGTCTTGCTTAACAGTGGAAATTTTGGGCTCAATAGTGGTCGTAAGTCAGTTCTTTTTAAGTTTAGTGTCTGTGAGTCATACTAATTATAACTCCTTCAACAAGCTCTGTTTAAAACAAGTCTGGTCCAGTATAATGTTTGAATACATTTAATGTTCCTATTTAAGCACTGGGTTGCAGAATTCTAAAATGTTGATTAATTTTTGCAAATGAATAAATCCAAGTGTATCTCATTATTGTACATAATGTTGTTTAGCTATCATAGCTTTCCCCATACTTGCATGTATAAAAAGTTGAAAGGCAAAATAGGAATGTGCCAGATGGAAAGGTCCAGCAATAGCATGTCCATTTTTTCTCTTGGAGTGAATCAGTCTAAGAATTTCCAAGTTCTTAAAAAAAAGAAAAGAAACAAAGTTGTGGAACAAATCAATCTCTGTAGAGGCCTGAATTCCAACCTAAGAAGTATGTCATCCCTTTTCTGCAACTCCGGTCTCCATAGGCAACTCCATTTTCATTTCCTAGATTTTCCTCACTTCCTTAAGGAGCATCAAATTCTGTGTCTTGAGATTATATAACCATGACTAAAACTCTGCACTCCTCATCTCAGCCACCAATATGCATTGTTTCCCATCATTTTCTCTTTGTTGTGTGGTTGATACCTGTGCTCTCATCTTAGAATGCTGCCTTTCATTAGGTCAACTCATGATCCATCTATCTTAGTGGCTCCTCAGGAGTTTGTTTTGTATTTTTAAAATATGACAAAGTTCAATTGACTAGTGACGGTTACCATTTAGAGGTGCCTGAACACTGATATCCCAAGATAACTTGCTTTGAGACTTGGCTTTTAACATTGTCTTCATAATTTTTTTTCTTGTACAAATTTCTGTTCAATTATTGGTGTTCTTGTGAGACTTTCCATTAGTCTTTTTATAAGTTGTGATCTTGAGTACCTGATAAATAATTATAATACAAATTCTTGCATGTGTCCTTTCAGAGGGAATACATCGTTACCTCCTCCTGATTTATGCTGGTTTAACTGGCTCTGTCACTATGATCAGCTGCACTGTGCTTGCTCTTACCCGTCTACTCTATGAGTTCAAAGGTGAGAAAATAGAGGCTGTTAATTGGTTTAAGTAAGAGTTTATACCAGCAACAGTTCAAAGCAGAATCTCTTCCTTATACTGGCAACTGCTTTAAGATAAAAAGACTAATTAACGTTTGGAGCTGCTTTTAAACTGAGCTGGGTCGAACATTTTATAGCTATATCTAAGATAGTGTTTCTGGTATACTGATAAAGAACTGTAAACCTGAAATTTCCCAGCACAGTACCTGTTGTTGGCACTATGAGTCATAGTAGGTTACTACTTGCAGAATTACTTCTGTATGGTAGCAACTTGAAGAATGCTATTGTTTTCCTAAGACTTTAGAGAGAATCTGATGACTTTAAGTTTATACTTCTAACACAATCCATTTTATTGCAGAACATATTGGGTCAGATGCTCTGGAGCAGCTAGTGAAACATGTTTGCCTCATGGTAGGCTCGCGAACTCGGGATGTTGTCAAATCAGCTCTGGGATTCCTTAAAGTGACAGTGCTGCTCTTGGACACAACATTACTGGGTCGGCACTTGGAGGCTATGGTGAGAATGGGGAAGCACACTGAGAGATCAGTACCTTGGGAATGAAGATGGCCCTAGTTTACATAATTAAAAAAGAAGAATATGGAAATGTATTTGAATCCTTAGAATCAGTCCTGCCATAAGTCACTCTTGAGTTCCTTGTTGTCTGTTGAAGTCCATTAATTCATCTTTTGTCCAGCTCTTTGTGGTATTCTTTCCTTCCTATTGCAATTGGGAAGCAGCAAGATATCAGTCCAAGATGTCGGCAGATTGACAGGAATGGTTTATGGGGAGGTGAGCTGTAGAGAGTGTAATCAAATTTTAAAAGTTAGTGTTTTTCTACAGTTAGAAGCCATTGGAGGATTGACAGATGACATGAGGCGCCACTTCCGTATGAAGCTGCGAAATCTCCTCTCCAAATTGATCCGGAAATTTGGGTTAGTGCTGAATTGAAAGAGGGAAAGGGCTAATATTGTGGTGATCAGGAAAATAAAAAATCCACTCCTTACATTCTAGAAATAGAGCTCACCCAGAGCCTTGCTATCTTGATTGGCTGGACATGAGACAGCCCATTGTAGATACAGAAGTATGCGTATGCATATAAATAAATGCACATACACAAATAGAATTTTGCAATGGAAAATGAGGCATTGAGGTTTGAAGGTATTTCATGAGGACCTGCTCATTTTTGTCCAGCGTTCCTCCCCCTTTCCCTGAAAATACTTTTTAGTCTATTCCCAGATAAGGTAATCTGTCTCTCTGGTCCTTTCCATTCTCATCACTGCATGAACAGAAAATATTCAGAGGATGCACATACAGTGCACATGGAGGAGCCGCACACAAGTGCGGATAGCACACGCAAAGCATGTACTTTTCGGCACTCAGTAAGTAAAAGGTTCGCCACCACTGCTCTAGACATTATCAAAGCCACACCTTTCTTATAGCAAACATCACATAGATTTTTGAAAGCCAGGTGTTTTAATACAAACATTAGAATCAGTCACTATAATGAAATTGGTAAAAAGTACAGTATGTCCTTTGAATCTGGATTTTCCTTTATAAGTTTTAGACATGCAGATTATATCACTTATAAGGTAAGGATGAACTTTTATGAATAAATTCTTTAGTAAACATTTCCTAAATATGATTTGTAAATCAAGATAAAAGATAAGGTACTGTAAAATTAGATTATCCACATTGTTAGAATATATGCCAAGTGTGTTTACAAAAATCCAGTGCATGTGATTAATTTATTGCTTATTTTATAACTCAATTATGATTGTCAGACAAATAGAACCACAAATGTTCTTTCATCTCAGTGACTTCGTCTCCCTTCATGTTCAGAGCGTTAAGGAAAAGAGTAGCAACCATGTTTGTGAGAGCCTGTTTTTAACTGGTATTTTTAACTTGTTTTTGTAGAAATCAGTTTACTTTTAGTCTCTTTTTGACCAGTATCTGCGCAGTTGAAAGATTATTGAATGTGGCTGAAAATTTAACGGCTCTTACAAGCTAAATGAAACCATGCAAGTTTGGATGTTTGACTGAATTCCATGATTGAGAGTGAAGTTTATGAAAGAAATTGATTTCCATGAATTTTGGATTATTATTTTCACTTCCTAGGTTCGAGCCCTTGCAGGCTCTGCTTCCTGAATCGTATCGCAAAGTACTGCTTAATATCCGTAAGGCAGAATCAAGGAACCGCAAGCGACAAGCTGTGAAAAGGGCTGCAGCCACTTCTGCAGAAGAAGAAAGAACATTAGCACCACCTAAGGGAGACAGGTATGAATGAGGTGCACGCTCAGAATCTTGATGTCATCATACTAGATGGGAGAGTTGAGAATATTTTTAAGGCTGATTATTCCAAGTGCTTTGGAACCTGAAATTATCTATGGACTCTCCATAAATGAGCCTGTGTTGTTTCTATGCCCTTGTTTGTAGCATTGAGGATATCTTGGCAGACTCAGATTCTGATCTAGAAGATGAGACAGACAAACAAAAAGGAAGAGCAACCAGGAAAGTGCTAAGGCAACAAAACCAAGCTTGGCTTAAGGAAGGAGAAAGTGATGAGCCTCTCAACTTCTTGGATCCAAATGTGACACACAGGGTTTTAGGTAAGATGAATTTTGAAGATGGCCCATTCTAAGTTCATAGTATTTACTACTTCAGTTTGATGGGGACGATAATAGATCAGTATGCCCAGAAGGGGGTGGGGGTTTGTCAGATATATATTTTTCATAAGTCTTTTGTGCTGTTATTTCATGTAGCTACCAGGCCAGGAACTGCCCAAACTGGAAAAGTTAAACATGATTTTAACTTATCAGCTGATGGTCGCTTAATCATATGTGAAGAGGAAGAAGAACCTACAGGTACAAAAATTTAGTTGATTAAATACTCATCAAATAATTATCCAATGATCATTCTATAATTTTAGTTTCCATTACCAATTGATTGCATAAATAACCAAAGCTATTTAAACAGAATACAAGGAAGCATTTTAGATTTTATATATCCAGAATATCTTTAATGTGATATCTTGGAACTTATGGGATATAGAATCCCCATAGCTTCTCAGTACAGAATTGAGATTATTTTTTAATGCAGGCATTAAAAAAACTACTGGAAAGTGTGCAGAAAAAAGCAACAAAGATGATAAAGGGTCTGGAGGTTAAATTGTATGACGAATGGTTGAGGGAGCCAAGTACAGGAGGTCTAGCCTATGAAAGAGAAAGATTATGGGGCAACAAGATAGCTGTCTTCCAGTACTTGAGGGGCTGTCACGAAGAAGAGGGGATTCTGTTATTTCCTAGGACACCAGAAGGCAGGACAAGAAGTAATTTGTGGAAGATTGTTAGAGATACAACTTAGAAATAAGGGGAAAAAATGCTGACAGTGAAAGCAATTAATCAATGGGTGCTCCTGGGGTTGTGGGTGCTGCTCCATCACTGGACGTTTTCAAAAACAGACTGGACAATCATTTGACTAGGTCACTAGCAGGGGGTTGGAGTAGAAGACATCCAAGGTTGCTTCCAGCCCTTCTTCTACTCTTTCTCCGAGTCATAAGTTTTATGGGAAGGATTTAGCTTAAAAAACTGTGGTTCATATTTTGTGCTTCCTCTGATCTCTCTTATGCTGTCTGCCACAGGACTGAATGAGGAGTCAACAGATTTAATGCAGGAAGTTGGAATCAAGAATGTAAGTGAAGGAGGGGAGGAACAAGAATTGTTGGCCTTCTCTTTAACTATTAAGAAGTCTTTATACCAATACTATGTAATTTGTTTATGAGTTGAGGTTGAGTGGCATTTTGGGGACCATTTGAACCAACTCAAAAGAACTAAATTTGATGTCATTAAAATTTAATGACACTGAAATGATCATTGCAGTGACATATTTTTTTCTCTTATGTTACATTCCTTGTAAGTTTGGCAACATCTTTGGTAGATGTCAGAACTGAATGTAACTCTGGGTTCGCAAGTTGTATGTCTCTACTTTGCCCCTTAGGGTTGTGATGGCTGGATCTCAGTCATTTGGAGACAATTATATTTGACTTATCATGAATACCCTGTTGGCATTAAATAATGCAGGAAAGAAGGCACAGAAATCTATTACAAAGAAGATGGTTGATCTTACCAAGTACTGCTTTGAT
Organism: Myanophis thanlyinensis; assembly: GCA_017656035.1. Classification (NCBI taxonomy): domain Eukaryota; kingdom Metazoa; phylum Chordata; class Lepidosauria; order Squamata; family Homalopsidae; genus Myanophis; species Myanophis thanlyinensis. Next base: position 15,112 of record JAEANM010002544.1, on the reverse strand, counting down.
ACATGATATCTCTCTTGCAGAAGAAGGCTCGGAAACGTCAGTTTCAGGAAGAGGCAGATGATGAAGGGCTTCCTGCTGATACACAGCCACAATACAAAGGTTGGGATGTTCCTTGGGGGCTGTTATAGAGTGATCCCCCATTGCATGGTTTCTGGTATACTTTGACATGGGGGGGCGGGGCGGGGTGAAATTGTTACTTAGAAATAAGACCTTGATTAAAATCAGTTGTGTGCTGTACATCTACATGATAATCAGTTTTAAAGAACTCAGTGTGGCCTCTATCTGCTTCAGTTCTAATTTTGATGCATTGAGCTAATCATGATAATGATACGTCAATTATTATAATGTAGAAGTTGTCTTTGGAGACCCATGTTAAATAAGCTGCATTTCATGAAAGCATATGCCTTTTAATAAAATGTTAGTTAGAAACGGTTACAAGCCCTCTACATGAAAACTTACAGGTAGAATTTGACTTATGACAACAATTGGGATGAGCAGTGCGATCATTAAGCGAGTTATCATGTGACCATATCCAGTTTTATGAGCGTTTTTACCACAGTCGTTAAGTAGATCACTTCAGTCTTTAAGCAGATAGTTTTCCCAATTGACCTTGCTTGTCAGAGCTGGCTAGGAAGGTCACAAATCGTAGTCACATGACTGAAAGACATTGCAGCTATTGTAAATATGAGCAGATTGCCAAACTCCCAAATTGTGATCATATGACTATAGGGTGGTACAATGGTCATAACTTCAAGGACAGATCGTAAGTCACTTTTTCCAAGGCCATTGCGGCTTCCAACATTATTTTTTTTACAAACATAAGTAAAGCAGATATTTAATACCCTTAAATAAAGGGTACTGGTTATTTTCTCAGGATATTGATTTTTAACTTTTTTAATGTATAGTTTTTATTTATTCTAAGGTTTTATATTGTATTTTAATTATATGACTCTGAGCCATTTAGAGTACCTCAGTGAGGAGGGTGGCACAGAAGTTTAATAATAATTTCCAAGGAGCAAACAAGCTTCTCCTTTTTCAAGCCTGAATTTCTTTGTAAGAGTCATAAGCCAACTCATACTTGAGAGTCTAGTAGTTATTCCCCTCCTGTTTGTTTATTCTTTATAGCGGGGGGCAAAGGAATTCATCGGCCTGTTGGCAAGAAGGCAGCACCTGGGGCAGAATACAAAGCAAAGGTAAGATCGTAAGTCTATTGGTAGGGCCCAAATCTGATGTAGGTATAGGAAGTTACTTGTTTTCCTATTGTAGAATCATCTGTTATAATCTTGTCAGTTGAAGCATGGGTTTATGATAACCTCAGATGGTTTGTAACAGAAATGGAAAAGTCTATATCTCTTTTGGGGGCATATTCTTTAGGCATAATTTAAAATGAGTAGGAAATTCCACCTTAGGAATTGAAGTCTGAGATTCTCATTTATGACTTCTCCTTCATAGACTTTTCCACTTAACTCCTCCACATTGTTGAAGCGGCTACCAAAGTTTCTTCTTCAACAACTCCTCAAAGCTCTCATATCTTTTTTGCAACCTTTACTGAGGGGATGGTGGAGAAGAAAATAGGCCCAAGGCCTAAGAAATGAGAGTCCATACTTCTCGTACTCTTTTAGCAATATAGGACTGGCTTTTAAAAAGTTCTTACATTCAGATCAGATATGGTATCAAGATAGTTCTGAATAACTGACATATTAATATCAAGTCTTTTGGAAAGCTAGTGGAGGAATGGGTTAGGGCAGTGGTGGGCAATTATGGCTCCTTCATGACTTGTGGACTTCAACTCCCAGAATTCCTGAGCTAGCATGGCTGACTCAGGAATTCTGGGAGTTGAAGTCCACGAGTCATAAGGGAGCCATAATTACCCACCCCTGGGTTAGGGGACTTAGGGCTGCTACCATGTACTTTGCTAGATTGCCTATCACTGAGCATAGATTCTATTGTTTCTTCTAGAAGGGTAAAGGTGACATCAAGAAAAAGAGTGGGCTGGATCCTTATGCATACATCCCACTGAACAGAGCAAAACTAAACAGAAGGTAAGGACGGTAAAGAAGAGTGAAAAAAGTTTGCTAGAAACTGCCAGCAACCAGTGTTAACCTCCAAGTACAGAAAAATTCAAACTCAAAGAATATTGTTCACTGTAATCAATACATTTTATCTCCAAATACATAAATTCCTTTTTTATTCCCTTAAACATTTATCTGCTCAAATGTAGGCAATACTGATTAGCCTCAGTACTGATTATCATCTGTTCTCTCTGGTAGGAAAAAAGCCAAACTTCAAGGACAGTATACGAATCTGATGAAGGGGGCTCAGCGTGGTGCCCAAGCAGGCAAGAGACTCTTCAAAAGGCAGACCCATACCTGAAGGAGAAAAGGCCATGCAGAATTTATCTGGAAATCAGTCCCTTAAGGTCATTGAACTATGGGTCTTGCTGCTGCTATTTCACTCACTGAATTATTTCTAAAAAATGGAATGTGCTCATTATTCCTGCATTTTGGCAATACTAGTAAAAAAAAATGTATACATCCTCCCTTTTGTTATTTATGAATCCTTGTAATAGGGGTTTTCTTGCCAGTTGTTAATCTAGTTTCTTCCACAGCTATAAGCACTGTGAGTAAATCTAGAACTTGGGGTAAGAGACTGATTATTGCTTCCTAATGAACACTTGAGCAATACATAGTATAATAAATTATGTGTTTCTTCGGTATAATATAGGCACTGGTCTGTGAAAACTGCTTTTCTGTCTGTTTTCCTATTTGAAGCAACTTGCTATTTTTATTTGGTTACTACAAGTTCTCCAAGAAGTCTAGATTTATTCGGTATTAGGTAAGAACAGAAGTAAATGATTCATAGTAAGAAAAATAAAGTTGTTCTTTCCAAGAAGAAGTTAGAGCTGTGATCTTAGCTTCTGAATAAACTGTTAGCTTTTATTGCTACTATCAGACTACACTAAACTAATTGGAAAACTCTGATCATAGCCCCAGAGCTGAGAAATAAGTACTGTCATGTGGAAAAGCTTCTTCAACCAAATGTGTGATTTAGGTTTTGCATACATTTTCTGGTTTTATTCTCTGCAAGAATTAAAAAAACCTGTCTCCCAAACATGAAAACAGTGATCAGTGGCAATAATTTTGTTCTATTATATTGAAGAAAAAAAGGAAATGTAAAATTCCATCATTGATTTTCCATTTTCATTTAAAGGCATTGAGGATGACTTTGAAGTTGTTCACTGGTAGATTTAAACACTTTTCCAACTTATTTCACTGATCTAAGATGCCTTCTTGTAGACACAAGACGTAGAATAGAAAAGATATGGATCACAACATATCTTGGCTGTACTATTGCAAGAGACAAGAATCAGAGCCTAGAAATTCTCCCAACCAGATGCTGCTACATTGCCATGTTGAATGTAGAACCGTATTTCTTCTGAAAAAAGCCATAACTAGGATAATAGGATGATGCTTTCAAAATATACTCAGTGATGTTTTGGATACTATTGAAGAAGATGCATGAGTTGATTTTCTGGTTGACTCCTCCTAGTGGCTATGCTTCACAGCTGAAGTATCAAGGAGAGAAATTTAGCCCTTTTTCACCCATAATTTTTTACCAAAATCTCTGATTAGTTTCATAGGTAGCTGTTAGCCACAGAGAAAAGATACAGGCATCTGTGTTGAGCCTATATATTTTTCCTCTGTTGAACTATAGAGGAAAGATGATTCTGGATCAAAACTATAATACTGTATAAAAGGGGCAGACTTACAATAGCCCGCTCGTTTATGGGAACAATAAAGAGGTTAAAAGATACTTCCACAGATAGGATTTTATCTGTTGTTTGAGGATGCTTGGAATTATTTGAACAGCTACTTCTCATTGCTATGGAAGCCTTCTTTGAGAAGACATTCTTTGTTGGAGTACATCACTTTGGTTAAAAGGCTTAATATAAAACTGAATAACAGCTTGCACGGCAGCTGTGCATTTGTTATTTTCAGATTGAGTTAGTTGGCACTGATTTCACAGGGAGAAGGCCATTGAAAGGTGGAATAGCAAAGAAGTTGCCTGTTATCGTGGAAGTAAAGTAACATAATGACTGGGAAATATTTTCTCTGTCCCTCTAATTCCTTGATACTAAGATCTATATATACAGAAGAAATGTCTTTCTACTGAGATCACAAACACTGAAAAGATTTTTTAAGAGGTGAAACTAATTTAGAAATGATAAAACTACAGTATTTTGACATTCAAGAATTACAGATTTTTGGTGTGATACAGAATGAGTAATGGATTGCTGATGAGTATCACTGGTAGTATTGATGCCACCATTCAAACAAGAATAAGAATGGAAGTCTGCAGACCATATCTTTTAAAATTTGAATTTGCCTCTTTAGACTTTTGACTAAATAATTATCCCCATTTATAGAACAAAGAAACTTCACAAAAGTCAATGAAACATTAAGGGCTGACTGAAATATAAGTGTTTTGCTGTTCTGAGAAGTTACCATGTTCAGTTCATGAAAATGCTATGTAGATTATGTTCTTTATATCTTCAATTGTTTTCAAGGAAACAAACTAAAGTTAGAATGCAAGGGTATATATTTTATAATTTTGAATTATCAGAAGTTTTGGGTGGCAGCACTTTGCTTCCCCCGTAAGAGTAAAATCTGCACATTTATCCATCTGCTTGTGTTTTTCTTAATTAAGCTTGGAAGCAATCAAGCTTTTTATTTTCTTAATTGAATCTGACTATACTCCAAACAGAAGCTGCTTCCAATTTTGTTTAAAGCAAAAACTTGCTGGAATAGAGCCTAGAAATTTCCATTTCCTTACATAGGAAATTATTTGATAAATGTGAATCCTGCATACGAATTAAAATATGTAATTAAAACTTGTAAGCATTCTCTATTCCATCCTTTCTATAATGTATTTACTAGATCTGCTTATGTGCTTATAAAAACTACACACTTCAAGTTTGTGCCATTCCTGTTCCTGTCTGGACTTCTAAGCCATCTCTTTCCACTGTGACTAATTTTAGGGAAGTTTAAAAGAAAGTTCAGAAGTAATAGAAGGGGCCATTCTTTTCAGCTGGTTTTTAGACTTTATGTTCGGCAAAGCTTTGCAAACTTTGTACTATCTGATCATTTCTAGTAAGATTTTGGTGAATATAATTTACATTTCTCTTTCTCATCTTTCCAAAGAAATTCTTTGCAGGGCATCTGGTTTAATAGGTGGCATTTAACGTATATCCTTTCTTGAATGTATTTCAATTGCTTGGGACAAAAATGGGTAATTAATAGCCTCCACATGTTGCCACTACAACTCTTAGAATACCTAACTATTAGTCATGCTTGTTAGGCAGAGTAATATCACAGTTGAATAAATGAACACACAGAAGACCATTCTGTCTTAGAAATACATTTAGTGGTCCCCAACCATTTGGGCACCAGGAATTGGTTCCATGGAGAGAGTCTTTTCTATGTACTGGAGAGAGTATGATTTCATGTGCTGCCTGCATCCCATGGATGGGACTTTGCTTGTTTGTGCATCCCGGTTTCTGGCATACCACTGTCAGTCTGTGGACCAGGGGTTGGGGGTTGAGGACCCCTGCTATAAGGGATATTTGAAATACATCTGTGATTTGTATATCCAGTTTTCAATGGTTACATTTGCAGAGAGTAACTATCAGTATTATTTTCTGTTTTAGCATTGCCTTCACTTTGTTATTTCAATCCCTAGGGACATCTGACAAGCCAGCCAGAATCCAAACCCTTGAAGCTTAAATGTGATCTACAAGGGGACTAGGTCTTATGGCCAGAAGCTTAAATTAAGCCGGTAATTAATTCTTAATCATGCTCTGGAGTCCAGCTTTATCATTCCAGTTTCTGAAAATAAAAGTGCTACATTTAGGAAGCAATTTGACACCTGAAAGATTTCTTTTACAGACTAGGATTATATGGTCTTTATTGATTCTTAAAATGTATATCAGGAAAATTAATTGAGGTATCAGTATAGTTGGAGAGAAGTAGATAGGTAAAAACTTATTTATATTGGGTAAAAAAATTGTTATCTAAAACATTGAAGTACATGAATTTAATGAATCTATTCTGGCAGATTTAAGATACCCCTTCCCCCAAAGCCAGAAAGAAATGCTAGTCATTAATTAACATACCAAAAACTCAAAACAATTATCAGTACGAAATTACCATCTGCTCAGAAGGCAGCCATGCCCATGGAAGTTTGATTTCTCAAAATCACTTCTTGTACTGTCAGTTAAAAATGATTCTTAAAAGGAATATTCAGTGGTTTTCTTAAGCAGTTTTAAAAAAAGATGTTAATGAAATAATGTGAGCATGGTGCTAAATTGTTGCCTAGTTTAAAATTTACTTCTTGCTGAGATTTATTTCTGGCCTTACTAAAGGCCTGGAAACAACCTATATTTTTTCTTGAAATATGTTCATTTTTTCTCTGAAAAATTAAAGGTTATGAAAGTTTCCTAATATATTATTTTTAAATAATGTGAAATCTTTAAGATGTGAAAGAGGTCAAGAAATCGTTTTTTAAAAGGCAAATATGGTACTGAAACAAAGCTTCAGTTTACAGAATCCCCCCAAAATATCAAAATCGAAGCTGCTAATGAGAAGCTCAGCAGATCAATACAAAACATATTCAGCTTTATTCTCAATCATGCTTTATGTAGGTATGTTTGATATATCGATGGAAAAATCTAGAATATGTTTTCTTTGTTTTACTAGAGTTTGATTTTGTTTTGTTATTTGCCCACATTCCTCCAAAGCAGGTAAAGATAAGATGTTATATACTTGGGGTCCAACAGTTTATAATTCCATTTTTAAAAATTAAAACATTTTATGAAATACTTTATTCATTTATAATTGTCTGAACAAAATATGCTTTTCAACTTTATATACTAACTATACTTTTATAAAGCAACCAAATAATAAATAATACATTTTATAAATTAATGTGTTTGATAAAGAAAAAATGTTAAATTGCACATATTTAATTGCTCTACATTTTCATCTTTCAATTTTTGTTGTTCCTTCAACATTTCTAAAAAGATTACATTTCTAATTATTCAAATACCATACTATAAAACTCTTGTGTTTATTAAAACAGAAGCCACAATTTTCAGTTTATTTACCCAGAATGTCATAAATTTTGCTACACTGTACTCTTATCAAAATAATGTTCAGTATGGTATATTAAAAAGTTACCTAATATGCATAATTCTTCTGCCTTGTTGCATGTACTTCATTTCTACTCCATATAAAATTGTCAATTGCTTTGCATGAATTATTCATTGTTTCCATTGCCAAATCAATAAAGGCTCATTGCAGGTGAATGGTAAAATTAATGGTTCATGGTAAAAGTTAAGAAATCAATTAATTTCATACAGTAAAATATATACTAACCAATTGACAAAATTATGTAAGTAAAATAAAAGCCCAACAAATCAATTAATTTATTCAATCTTAAGTAACTTCTAAAATGTTAAAGGGATGGGACAATTCTTAATTTGAACTGGACATTGCTGCATAACATTTGTAATGGTTTGTGGGCAATACAAGTCCTATATCTAACTTTGGGGATAGAGTATTCCTATGTCCCAAATATTTCTAGTGACCTAGATTCAGGATATAAAACTTTTACGTGAGTCCTGTCACCACAGATGGCCACCTCATTAAAAAACGCAACAGCCACTATCCATTCCAACCTCGGTATTTTTTCTGATCGCATAAATGTCGCCTCAAAACTACAAATCCCAGGAAATTTAGCGCAACACGGTTCTTTGCTTCTCCTTTCTTATCCGGCTCCCTATTAGTCCGCGAGAAATCGTTAAACGGTTGCCATGTTCGAATAGACCAATGGCTGCACGAAGAAAAGGTGGGGGCGAACAAGCCGCTCTGGAAAGAGCCAATTGACTCTTGCGATTGAACGGCCTATGGGAAAGCAAAGCGGCAGATATGAAATGGCGACGGAATCGACTGGGAGGAAAGATGCAGCTGGGCAAGCGTATAGGTACGACAAGAGAGCGCCCGTCGGAGATAAGGCGGCGTCCGGGAAAGGGCTGGGGCCGCTGACGATTAACCAGAAAGCGGTTTGGTAGCGTTTAATGTGGGAGCACGGAAGGGCAGCTGGAAAGGATGTTGAGAGTCGGGTTTCGAATGGACGAATAGACACGGCCCGCGTGGTTGTTTTAATGGTGAATTAAAGCAGCAGTACTTAATATAATAAGTACTTACTTACTTTCTACTTAGTCCCTGCCATTCATTTCGTTATTTCAGTAATCCCAAATGTGCTTTTTTAAGAGGCAACTGGACTTTCTGGTTTTTCTTTGAAGGCGTTTCGTTTCTCATCTAAGAAGCTTCTTCAGAGAAGCGAAACGTCTTCAAAGAAAAACCAGAAAGTCCAGTTGCCTCTTGAAAAAAAGCACCTTTGGAACAACCATGACCTGGATGACTGAGAATCTCCACAGACACCTATATCAGTAATAAACTAAATGAGTTGTGTGCAAGAAGCCCTAGGTGATCCCTGGGGTTTTCAGATAAGGTTAAAATATTCTTTAATCAGCCAACTGCTGGTCAATGTCTGTGTTTGGTACCAGCACAACTCTAGGCTAAAATGCATATATGAATAGTTTATGGCTCAGTGTGTTGCATGAGCCCATCCAGTGTGGTTATTTTATGATTCAGAATGTTCAACAATTACACTCCTGTTTCATTGTATGGCTTTATTCCCCCCAAAATAAGTTGGATTATAGCAGTGGCTGTGCAATCCACTACAACACAAGCTACCCTATTATACAGTATGAACCCAGATGATGTGTTAGTGTGCCTTTATTTGTGTCCTAGAAATACAGAACACAGAGATAAAAGGGTAAATCATAATTTGATTAACCATAGATTGATATGTGCAATGTTAGCTAGTTTTTCTCAAGGAAATGGGATTAGATGATTTGCTAGTACAATTTTTTTAAATAAACCAACTTCCTTTGTGGCAATTCAATTATTTATATAGTTGGGTTTTATAACTATACTGCTTCCCTGAGAGTAGGTCCATTATTTTTTGAGACACAAATTTGCTGTATCAAAGGGAGCAGGGAAGAAAGTGGAAGTATTTACTTCTGTTGTCTTGATTACCTTTTCCCAGCCAGTTCCCCTCAAAATATACATGATCTTTAACCTCAGCCAATGTGGTGCTTAAGTATAATAAGAATCATATGAATAGGACAGAAAAGGAGAAAAGTATTTTGGTACCCTAAGAGGAAAATAGCTAAGCATCATTGGTTTGAGATAATTTTGGGTGTCCACTAGATTGGGGATTTGGAGAGAAAGATTCTGAGGGGTTCAAGAGAGCAATATCAATAGCACTTAGACTTATATACCACTTCACAGTGCTTTACAACCCTTTCTAAGTGATTTACAGAGTCAGCATATTGCCCCCAAAAATCTGGATCCTCATTTTACTGACCCTGGAAGGATGGAAGGCTGAATCAGCCTTGAGCTGATGAGAATCGAACTCTGGCAGTCAGCAGAATTAGCTTGCAATACTGCATTCTAATCATTACATCACCATGGTTGTTGGTGTGGTAAATCAGGTAGGATTATAGTTCTTCTAGCAGAGCACGTACAAAATGCAGGTATAAAAATGTTAATTGTAGTTAAATAAAAATAGTCAAAATAGTGCTATTATAAAAACATATTTAAATAAGTTTTATTTGTATAGTTTGAGAAATCCCTCAATTAAAATGATAAAACAAAAAATAAAAAGGTATGAGTTGGTCTATATTTAGGTCTTATTAACCATGATATAAAAACTCGCTTAGTGCTGTAGCCATTTTTAAGAGACATATTCTTATGACTGTCTTGACTTTATTATCACCTTATTGTTTGTTGTTCGTTTATTTGTGTCAGAGGCATCACAATTAAAATAAGGATACTATATGGCATAAAATTTAAAATATAAAATACAAGATTAAGATATACACAAATTAAACAGATCTTGCCCAGAAACTATCGTAGCAACGTTAATTCCCAGATGGATTACTGTAGTGTAGGATTGCCCTTAAAGAGCATTTGGAAGCTGCAGCTGGTCCAAAATACAGCAGTTACAGGCATTTTGGGATATTTTTGATACATACACATAATGTCTGTTTGCGAGCTGCCAATGGAGTTTTTTGTGCATTTCAAAGTTCTAGCTGTCATCTATAAAGCCTTACATGGCATTGGGTCACAATATTTGTAGGACCATTTTGTCACCTATCATTTCTACTCAGCTTATCAAAACTGGCAGAGTTGACATGTTACAGGTGTCTTCTATTAAGAAATGTCATCTTCTGGGACCTGGGAATTGTGCCTTCTCTGTCAAAATTTGCTCTATGGAACAGCATCCCACCAGTGATCAGGATGACCCCAACCCTTTGTAAGGTATTAAAAACCTAAATATTTCCCCAGGCTCTGTGACCAGGCAATTAAACCAGTACATTTCAGGTGTTTGTGGGCTACTTTTTGAAACACATTTTGCACTCTTTCAGAAGAATGCTAGATACATTTTAAATAGTTCTACAAAATGAAATTATATTTAGTTTCTATAAAATTATAAATTGTAAGGTAGTAGGAACAAGCTGGTGTCATCTGATATTTAGGCTCCCTTTGAATGCACCAATGAAAAATGGTCTATAAAACCAGAACAGTTTGCCTCCTCCTCAACATTACTCTGTGTTAAGGAGAATGATTAGTTATAGCTTGCTATAACTATTAAAAGACATCTAGCCAATCTAATCTGGCTTTTGTTCATTTGTCCTTGAACTTGGTTTCCTTTTTCTACTTGATAGGATCTGATATCCTTGAGAATTTTACTGGAGGGCCATCATCCTCTTGTTAACTTGAGCAAATCCTTAGTTTGCTAATTTGTTAGTCAAACATGTCCATGAAAGTAAATCTACAGTTGTCTGTCTTTCTTCCTTCTTTCTTTTTAGTATGCAAATGAGAATGGGCAGCTCACATTCTTCCTTACCTTTGGATAGTGTGTGACTGAACTGTTGGAAAAGAGTTCTGACTTTCATTAGTGTTAATAATAACCAAGCATATTTTTGTGCGAGGGAGTGTTGCTGATAAAGTGACCTTTCAAAATTACAAAGCCTAGTAATGTTTAGCACAGAAGTTAGTAGAGAGTTAGGGGCTGCTCATATTCTGAGATTGTTCACCATAAATAAGGTTATAAAAGTAGATGGCAGTGCACCACAATCCAGTTTATTATACATGATTGAAGTTTTCAAACAATAAAACATACTCTGAAGATTAATTAGGCTGAAGACATATAAGAGGTAAAGGAAAGAGATGAAAACTTACAGCTCAATTTTATACATAAAAAAAATTAGAAATCAGAAGGAATATTAATTTAAATTTAAATTAATTTAAAAATATTTTTAAAGGAAATCCTCTTATAAGATTTGGCTTCATAAACTAAATATCAAATGAAGTCATGAAAGAAGTTTTTAAAAGAGAAGATAAAAACCAAGGGAATATATAGAAATCTTGGATTAAGCATTAATCTTGGTTTAAGCTTTGAGGGCTTAATACTAGATTCCGCTGAATAAATTGGACAATTGAAATGGTAATCTCTTCAAGGATGTGGTCTACTTTCTAGTATTCCATAAAGTTGGTTGATCTGAATTCTGCTCTAACACTAATGAAAGTTGATTATTTGTGAAAAGAGGGCCAACAAATGAGTCTTTGTCTTGTTTATTGTGTGTGGAATTTGCATAGGCTGTGTTGGAGCAGGCAGTTCTATTTCTGAAAACAAGGAATGAGTTCTTCTCATTACATCTCTGCTTCCCAATGCCACGCCAGAAACTTTCAGCACTTGTGTAAGAGATTTGTCTTTTCTATTATTTCAGAAATGTTTGCTTTAAGATTTTCTGGAAATTAAGAATTGAAAGTCCTCAAATAGGCAGGCATATACTAACTATTAACTATGCCTTGAAAATTGGTTAGGGTTTCTTTAAATTTTAGAATATGGGGATGAGAGTTTGAATAGGTGACACAGATGTTATGCAGACTTAGCAGTTTTATTGGGGCAAGACATTAACATCATATTGGTCTTCCTTAGAAGGAGATGTTGGGTCTATGATTAGCTTATAAGTCATGTTTATGTCGTCCTGCCTAGTTAGCACATGTTAAAACAGTTAAAACACTGGAGAAAATTATGAGGTCAATCAACATTCATCTCCAGCTGCTTGAACTGAAGGGCTCCATCTTGTTTTCAGCTTGTTAAACATATCAAACGGCAGGATTTCTTATGAAGCAGTGCTAGAATTAGATTATTCTTGGCAGTTTACTCATTCAGGGTTGAAGAGAACTGTTCTTTTCTGTGGCTTACTGATTTTGGAATGATTTTGACAGCTTCTCTGCTTGGATGATTTCAGATTTAATTAGCTACTTCAATCCCAGGCTGGGGCTGCAAAAGGATATGTGTTGCAATTTTCCACAGTGGTAAATATTGTCTATCTGGGGTAGTTCTGAATAATTTTGATTATAATATTCCACTATGTTGGATTCTTGGAATTCCCAAAAAAGGGGTAACTTCAATTGACAGTTTTTTCTTTATGCATTGTATATTTTAAAAATTCTTTAATTTTTATACAGCATATAACCTAACAAATGACACATAATTTTCCTCTAAGAAAATAACTATATTATATTTCTACCACATGCATCCCTAATGTTCCACCCAGTAAGAGCAGAAAATATCATGATATCCACAGGATGATATAGTTACAGTATATACCTTTGATGAAACTTCTACGCTAAATCTGATCTGAATAATTTCCAAACATTCTTATTGTTTTAGAACATTATTCTTCTTAAAAAAAAATTTCCATGCTTACATTATTAAAAAAAATGTTAAAAGCTGAATGAATGCTTTTTTAAAGAATACATCTTAAATTTAATGCTCTTAAATTTAATGTATGTCAATTAATTTATACAAACTATAATTGCCCAAAGTTGATCAATTATACAGTTTGTTGTTTAGCTTGACAGCGGAATGTATATTTCTTTGGGGTAGTATAACATGCAAAGAGTATCTATTGCAGCCAGCATGATCAGTATTCTGGTATATTGCATATTGCAGAAATGGGTAGAATGGTTTCCTTAAAAAACATGCAGATTATATTAAAACATTATCTCTACAATTTAAACTATAGCCCATTTTAGTTTGCCTGCCTGCATGGCTAAAGGTTATTGCTATATTGTAATCACATGTCTCTCATGAAGTAACGCTTGACTGTCTTCTGCAGTGATGCCATTTGCAGTTTTGTTATCTGCAATGAGTCTTCCCTTCAGCGGCATCAAATCATCTTTAATCCGGACTTCTTTGTGGAGAAGCTGAGACATGAGAAGCCTGAAGCATTCACAGAACTTGTGGTCAGCAACATTACCCGACTGATTGACTTGCCTGGAGCAGAGCTTGCTCAACTGATGGGTGAGGAAGAGCCCCAGTTGCCTGGTGGGCCTAGCAGTTCCTCAGGTTTTTTCCGTTCCTTGATGTCTCTTAAACGCAAAGGTAAGTGCTTTCTATTGGCTTTCAATGATAATATGAAAACATAGACTCCCTTCTCTATAATTGGCAGTGTTTCCAAAGAAATGGCTACTATTACTAGAATTGTATCAGGAGTGCTGAAGTACTTCCAGATTGAAAGGATTGAATGGTGACATCACAATTGCCTAAGGGATGCCCAGTTGGGGACTCCTTTCACATCCCTGTTAAATTGCCCACCAATGTGGTAACCATTTATCTACTTGTGGTCACCTGTTTTCAAACTGCTGAATTGGCAGGAGCTGAAATGTGTGATTGGAGCTCACCTCATCCTGTGGCAGCAACTAGGTCTCGAACACCAATAATCAGCCTAGTGTTCTAACTTTGTGGGCTACCACAGTAAAAAAAAAAAGATGAAATAATATCTCCCCAGATATTCATATGGCTGCTACTCTGACCTAAAACTGGCTCTTCTGTTACAGCAAAACCCACAACTTTATTAATAATCTTCCACATTAAAAATTAGGAAAGCAGTGCTACAAAGATATCTATTACAATCAATCCTTAGTTTTCACTAGGAAAATTAAACAATCATAATATTTCTTTTTAATATCAAATGGCACAATTGGAGAAAAATAGCAGTTAATATTGAAGGTGCTTCTAGGAGAAAAGCCATCCTGTTCCTTATATTCTTGGAACAGAAGAATTCTAGTTCAATGATACAACAGCTATTTTAAATATATACAAGTTCAAAGAAGATAATATTAGGCTAGATGGACAAAATTACAACCAACAGCTGTCTAATACTTTCTATCATAGGTACGCATGTTCATTCTACCTACTGTTCCATCAGGCTGCTTAAGAAGCATTTCACTACACACCGTACTGTGTATGGCTGTGCACATGACAAATAAATTTTGAATTTGAAAAAAATTTGAAAGAATCTGGGATGTTTACTGGGTTACTGGGTTTAGAAAAATGTCCAGATCTCAGACTGAGTTGTAAAACATTTTTGAATCTTGGACAAAGTAGCATTCTATAACTTTGGAGCTGACCACTAATTACTAACTTCTTGTACTGTTTCTTATATCTTCTTTTTGGTATTGTATCTTAGAGAAATATTTCTGTCAATCTAAAAAACAAGTTTTGCATTCTTATCCTGAATTCTTATCCTGTCTTGTGGTTTGCTGTTTGTGAAATCACATTGAAATCTAATTAGACTTCTTTCCAAACTGAATTCAAATATGCAACAATCTCCTCCTGCGGTGTAATTAGAAGTTCCATTTCGTTCTCTCTCATAATCTAATGATAATGTCACATTTAAGAAATGACATTTTAGATTGCTTAAATGATTTTTGAGTAGTCAAAATATGCCTACAAATACTAACTAGAAAAATCTTAATTTAGTTTTATATTGTAACAGTCATTTCTTGGACTAAATTACTTTACATGGGAATGCTGTTAAAGACCATCCAATAAGTGGTAGAAAATGCAGTGGCCTAGGGACTGGTAATATAATATATATATAATTATATATAATTATAATTATATA
>JAEANM010002543.1:0-24298 GCA_017656035.1 Myanophis thanlyinensis | reverse complement strand
CTCCTCTCCCTTCCTTCCTTCTCTCTCTTCTTTCTCTCCATTCCTTCCTTCACTCCATTCCTTCCTTCTTCCTCTCCTTCCAGCCTTCCTTCCGAGCCCTTCCCGCCCTGCAACCGCAGCCCCCCTCAGGCTCCGTCCAGACTGGTGGCCAAGGATACTGTTGGGGCAGTGGGGCCTGCAGAGCCCTGATGCCGGCGGGGTGAGGCTGAGGCAGCGGCAGCACCGCAGCGGCAGCAGGAGGGGGTCACCGCCGCTGCGCCCGTCGCAGGGGGAGGAACCGGAGCGGCGGCAGGAGGCACCCTGCTGGCCACCGCCGGGGAAGGGGATGCTCCGGTCGCCGCCGCTGCCCCCGTCGCAGGGGGAGGAACTGGAGCGGCTGGGCACGCCAACCACAATGCGATATCACTCGCCTCCTGCTCTCTCTCTCCCTTCCCCAGCCGGCGCTGCACAAAGACCTTGTATGCGGAGGCAGACTTTTTTTAATAATGCTTTTTATCCCGTGGGCCGTACCGAATCCCCAGGCAGGCCGGATCCGGCACACAGGCCGTATGTTTGACACCCCTGAGTTAGATTCATCCCTCATTTTACTTCAGCAGTCCTCTAAACATCTCTTGGTTCTTTTCAGAACTCACAGCTCCTCCATGAACCATGGGGAGTGTTAGAAGCAAGCCACACAGGTGTGATCCTGTCCAAAGTCTTGGCTACCCTTTGGTTCCAGAACATAACCAGAACTTCAGCAGGACCATTCAGTAATCCCCTAGAATATTTCCCAGTTCCCTCTGGATCTTATTTGGATCCATCAATTGCTGGGTACAGACTAAAATGATTCCAGCTTCCCTGAATAATAGAATCTAAAGAACACCAGGGATGGGATATAACATTAAATTCACCACCCGATCATGTTGGCCTGTCTCTGACTAGATCATATCTGGTGTGTGACTACTGTCCTGATTGAATTCAGGATGACCTAGGGTAGGTCCCTGACCAACATGAACTCCTGGGCTGCTTACAAGGCCCAACCCAGGGATGGCAGGTTCAAGTCTCCCAGGACCATACATTTGGGGAACACCACCGCCAACCCTTTAGTGATTCAGGCTGGGAGGTTGCTATGCATCAGTGAGGCTAGTGCACTAGCAACAGTCCCAACTGAGCTCATCTTTAGAAACAGTCTCACAACCAAAGACCTGGGCATCAAGGCCCATAAAGGTCAAGAGGGATTCTTGGATGTCCGCTGCCCCCCCTTCATTCCCTGCCTTGGGGTCTTCGTTTGTGCCAAACCCTAATCCTAGGGTCCCCCTCTTCTGCATCAACCAGGTCTTGGTAAAGCATGCCCATTCGGCTCGTTCCTTCTCAGTGAGGTCTTGGATAAGGGGACCCTCATTATTGACTGATCTGGCAAACCCCCAGGCTCCCAAGGATATGCTGTCCAATGGCTGAAAGTGACCTCTGGGTTCGAACATGCTACCAATACTACACATTCGGGGCATCTTCTCCTGTAATGGCCTGCTTTCTAGCTCTTGTAACATCCTATGCACATCACTATTTTAATGTGATGTCCTGTCCCATGGCCCCATCAGGTGATTATCCCCCAACCTTATGGTTGACAGGTGATTAAAAGTCACCTTGCTCAAATTAGATAATCTGGTAGTTATAATACCCATATACTGAAAGTGATTCCAATATTACTGAAACTTAAGGGAATAACAGAAAGATGTTTAACCTGGCACTTTTGAGTGCAAATCTTTACTTATCACATTTACTGTTGTATGCTTCACTATACTTATAGAGAGGTCCCAACCCCTTCTAGAGAAGTTTCTCCTAACATTCCAAGCATCTGAGCCCTTGCCATTGAAAGAATATTAAAAAAGGATTGTTTCCTTTGGCACCAATCCAGGAGGGATGCTTCTTCAGGCAATATTCTATATCCTATCCCTAGGAATATGATATTGTCAACTACATCAATTTCAGCCTAAAATTTTCAGGCCAACTGAGTTTTTAAGCTGATGTATTTATGAGGAGAAGATCATAGGTAAATAAGCATGTTGATTTTAAAATATCAGTATAAATTATTTTTAAAACCAATTTTTTCTTAAGAGTTTAAAACCTGTTTCTGTCTCTACTTCTGGTGCTTGGCATTAAAGACCCAATCCAAATTCTCCATAGTCTTGCTCCAGAAACAATGCAGCTGAGTCAAGTTTAGAGGCTGAGATAATCAGCATCACATTCAGCATCTAATATTATTGTAAGAATGGATAGGTCTATACTATTAGTTTTGATGACAGATTTTAAATTACTCCCAAATCACATGTATTTTGTAATTTTAACAATTGTTTTACTCTACTCTGATTCCTCCAGGCTCTCTAACATCACTGTTTGTCAGGCTTCCATGTGGTGGCATTGGGGTAAGCATTTTTTCTTATTTGATCAAGTAATGCAGTGTCTTGATTAAACATGTTGATTAAACTGACTAAATATACAATTCTCATTTTTTATTGAACTATACTATAGGATCATGTACACTTCTACACACTTCTATACACTTTGAGGAAAACACTACCGTAATTTTATTTACCTTCAATAAATAAATATTATTGATAAATGAAATATTTCCATCTCTACTGGGGCTCCCAATTACACAAAGTCTTATTCATATCAAGAGGAAGCATATAACTTTATTCCAAATATTACGATTGTTTCATATCAAAATGCTGTTTTGAAAATTTGCTTTTTTTTTTTTTTAATAAAGAAGCTTTATTGTAATTAGAAGTGTGAAGAGACTCCATGCACTTTATTTTCAAATATATACATCTGGAACTTTGACTTCTCTATTGATTCTTACATTTAAGATTCACACTACCTATATAATTTATCTGAAATATTAAAAACAACATCAACATAATAATTACAAATTACATAAATTGTTCAGGCCTCAAAATAGATTTCATACTTAAAATAAAGGCCATAAAGTGAAACACAACAAACAGGCATTCCTTTCTTACCAAGGAACATGTTTGCTGTCCTGTTTTGCCATTGCACCAAGAAAGTAGAAAGATTGGTTGAATACTTCTGATGTGTAAAGTAGTTTATAGAATGTGTTGTTTTGCTTCTTAACATCATGGTATCCAACAGTTACTGAATTACGTAAAGAATGATCTTGTGGTGCTCTTCATGGTTTTTATGATGAACATATTCAAATTTACTATCACTCACTTGGAGATCACTTTGGAGATAAAAACACTGCCTCTTTTCATATTACACATCTTCTAAAGCGGGTCCACAATCTGTGGGCTGCAGCCTATTTGCAACTGGGCCATGTGAGTGGCCATCTAGTGCATGTGCGCAACAGCCCCACTCACACAAGAGTTGCAGACACTAGGTCCACTCACACAAGCAATGGGCACTCATGTGCATGCACACTCATGCGCCTGCCTCTCCCATAAAACCATCCCCTTTTTTCCCTTCCCCCCAGGTCGCCAACCCAGAAAGGTTGTTCTAAAGTGTGTGATATGAAGAAGCTTGGGAAACTCAAAAAATGTGATTATAAAAGCCCAGTCCACCACAATACCACTGAAAAATGAAAAACAAGAAATCCAAAAACAAACCAGCATGGTTGCATAAATAATAAACTGAAAGACAAAAAGGACAAATATAAAAAAATTGAAAGTGGTATATAATTAAGCATTAACCCAACATATAGGTCGAATCTGCAAAGATGAAGTCAGGAAAGCCAAATTCAGAATGAACTGAGATTTGCAACAAATGTCACAAACAATAAAAAATGTTTCTTTCAACATGAAAAAACAAGAAAAAAGTCGAAACAATTTGTCCACTAATGGGAAGAGATGGCAAGGAAGTGATGAGCATTACAGAAAAAGCCGAGCTGCTTAATTCATTCTTTGCATCTATCTTCACTTAAAAAGAAAAAATAGTCCAAACTACCAAAAACAGAACCATAAAAGACAGACTAGGAACAGAAATTAAAATAGGCAAGAAAATAGTAAGAGATTAGACAAATTCAAATTACCAGGACTTGATGAATTACATCCCAGAGTTCTGAAGAAGCTGGCAGTCATGATTTTGGAACCACTGAAACCATATCTTGACCAAGATTCTAGAACACTAGAGAACTACCAGAGAACTGGAAAAGTAGTGACATGGTTCCCATCTTCAAAAGTGGGGTGGGGGAATTGATCCAGAAAATTACAGACCAATCAGCCTGACATCAGTATCTGGGAAGATCATGGAAAAGATAATCAAGCAACAGAGGGAAGGGGATTTTGGAATCCTAGTGGACAATCACTTAACTGTAAGCCAGCAGTGTGCTGCAGTGACCCAAAAAGTCAATGCATTAACAGATGATAAAGATCACATGAAGTATTAGTACTGCTTTATAATGCCTTGGTGAGACCACACTTGGAGTATTACATCCAGTGTTCATTGCCACAATATAAAAAAGATGTTGAGACTGGAAAAACTGCAGAGAAGAGCAACATAGATGATTAGGTGGCTGGAGGCTAAAACATGGAACAGTTGCAGGAATTGGGTATGTGTAGTCTACTGAAAAGAATGGTCAAGGGTATCATGATAGAAGTGTTCCAATATTTGAGGGATTGCCACAAAGAAGAAGGGTTTACAAAGGACTAGAAGGAAGGACAAGAAGTAATGGATGGAAACTAATCAAGGCAAGTTTGCAGCAGCAATCACATGCAGAAGCACACATCCAACAGAATTCCATTATATATAAGAAACTTCTCTTTACACATAATATAACATGAAGTAAGTATCCAATACCAAAAGCAGGTTTTTCCAATGTGGTAGCAAATACAAGCAAACACAAGCAGAGGACAGGAGTTTTTAGTTTCAGAGTAGCAGAGCACAGACAAAGGAACTTCATAATAAGGCAGTTAAGCTAAGCTACGCCCAGGCTCCTTTTTGTCTCTTTTGATTTACACAGCAGCTACTCTGTTTCAGCTTCCAAACAGCTCCCATTGGCTGACTTAGTTGCCATGCCTATTCGTTGGCTGACCTTGTTGCTATGTCTCCCAAGTCATGAACTCACACACTGACAAGAACCAACCTAGAACTAAGGAGAAATTTCCTGATCGTGAAACAACCAGTGGAATGGCTTGCTTTAAGAAGTTGTGGGTGCTTCATCTGGAGGTTTTTAATAAGAGATTAGACAGCCATACGACCCCTATAGGGTCTCCTGCTTTGACCACCACATCAGTAGCATCTGAAGATGAAGCCTCACTCTTACATGAGATATCTGCTTTTTCCATGTAAATTATTTCATGCATGTGAATCTTCTTCCTAGCATATTCCTGCAAGTGCAGGGTCTGGGTTTTGGATCACTAAGTGCCACTTTGCACCATCAGCTGCATCTCCATGGCACAGGCTTGCATATTTTTGTTGATGGTGTCTTGCCATCTCTGTTTGGGGGACTCACAAGGTCGCTGGCCACTGACTTCTAGTTGATAGACAATCTTAGCAACAGTGGAAGGTGCTGCTCTCTTCTCTATAATTGGTACCACACCAAAATGTTGTCAGTGTTGTCATTTGTGATGTGGTCAAGAAGGGAGATGCCCAATATCCGAAGGAGCATTCTCATTTCCATGGCATTGAAATAGCTTTTGGTCTCTGTTGTTGCTGCCCAGCATTCAGTACCATACAGTGCAACCGGCTGGATAGTTGTCTTGTAAATCTTAGATTTAAGACAGGTTGGCATTCATCTGTCACATAACATATCAGTATGTTCTCACCAACTCATCCAGGCTGTATTCACCCTTGCTTGTACCTCGCCATTGATGTTGCCATTGCCTTGGAGGTGGGATCCCAGATACCGAAAAATGTCTGCCTTCTTTAGGTTTTCTCCATTGATTTGAAGTGTTCCAGGGATGATGACAGTCTTTAAATACTCATGTGTTTCATGTGTGTGAATGCTGTTTATTATCTCTCATGACTATAAAACCTGCCTTTTTGCAGTTAGTCTGAAATAATCTAACTCTCTACAGTTAGTCTGTGAAATAATCTAACTCTCATGGGTAAATGTCACTCCCCCTTTTTTTTAAATAAATGGGGAAATAGATAATTTCCACTTATCTTTTGTGATTTCTAATGGCACTCAGATAGTGATCTAGGATACAACTTTCCTGCCCAAGTCAGATCTTATCCCATTCAACATCTGGTTTTACAAATCAGTTCCATTTTTACCCAGTGTAATATTTCTTGGTGCGTACAGTTTTAAATGCAATGGTAATTCTGTCTCCCTTTGCATGCAATGGTTTCGGGCTTAATACTTAATAGTTTTCCTGATTCCAGCCTATTGTGAAGCACATAGCTGGCAATCCCATTATTTATTGATATCTCTTTGTTAGGAATAAAATTTTAGTGAACATTTATACAACATCTAATGCTACTAATATTCTAATAGGATGGATCTAAGTCTTTTTTATTAGATACATTGCAGTTCAACCATGCTATTTCCCTGCTGCCTTTGTGAAGGTAATGTATGACACTAGCCACTGCATACCGATAGCTTGATGAACATATTAATCATAGTTTGTCTCACTTTTCCACTCACACAAGAGAATGCATCTCACACAGAGTGGAATACCTTTGTTCCACCTATCTCTATAAAACATAGTATATCGTTAAATATAATACAACATTTGTACTTGCCATGTTTCTAGTTGACAGGCTAGAGACTGATTGTAAACATGCTTCATTGAGAGGTATCTGGAAATAGCACAGAATAGAGGGAAGTAAGGACTGTGTATGTTTTTAGTACAGTGCTTTTTCTAATGCAGCCCTTTAGTTATCTCACATTGCTAGCTTATGTACAGCTTAGTGTCAGTGACTAGGCCCAAGTCTTTCTTCAGTGTTGTGCTTCCAAATCATAATTTCTTGTGTGTGTCCATATATTTTTTCCTTTACATTTTTCCCAGTAAAACCACATCTTGTTCTCCAAGATGTGATTTGATTTCAATTTAATTTTGTCATTTTGGGTGCTCTCTAAATTTCCAAATTTTGTGTCATCTTTAACTACAAAGTTTCAAAATTAAATAAAATAATCTCACTTAACTTTTACCCTAATAGTTTTTAAGTTGCCTTAGTTTTCTTGTCAACAATTTAAATAATCTGGTTAGTGATATAAATATTATTTTGGAAACTATCCTGCAATTGCTGCAGAAAATATCTCTACATTTTTGTAAAATAAGATAAAATGAACAGTTGAATTCCTCAGTATGTGAAATTACATAGAAACAAATTCATTGAGAGATTGGGATATAATTATCTCCACTGCACCAGGTAAATCTAGTGTCACAGCCCACTGAAGACCTACCAAAAATGCAAGTTAAGTCAGTATTGGCAAAAAAAACCCACCAATTAATGTGATTTCACTCAGAAATTCTGATTCCAAATGCTTTTCATCTTTTGTCTGTCTTTATTTTGTATTGAGCAATCTTTTTACATAGGTGACTGTCTTGTCATCTCTTATCCATGTGATAAAGTAGTTTGGTCAAGCTATATTTGAGGTTGTCCATTAATCTTTTAAAGTACAAAAATGTTTGCTTTATTTGTTCTAATAATTGTAAGATACAAGCTGTATCTTAGTTCTAAGATGATGTACAGCTTGGGTTCTCAAACTATGGCCTGCAGGCCAGATATGGCCCGCTGAAGCCATTAATCCGGCCCATGCAGGACCACAAGGCTGCCCTGTCCACATTGCCCCACCTAACCTCTGGCCCCCACCCGTCCTCTGGAGGCCAAAATGGGATGCGTGGAGGCCTCCCTGGCCTCCAGAAGTACTCTGGCCTCCCGGGGCCTCCGTGAATCCCATTTTTGCTGGCAGAGTGGTACTGGAGGCTGGAGAAGCCAAAAATGGGAGACATGGAGGCCTCGGGAGGCCATAAACAGGCCCGATTTGGGGTGGCAGAGTGGTACTGGAGGTTGGGGAGGCCAAAAATGGGATGTACGGAGGTTTCAGGAGGCAAACAGGCCCATTTTGGGGCAGCAGAGTAGTACTGGAAGTTGGGGAGGCACAAAATAGGATGCACGAGGACCTCTGGAAGCCAAAAATGGCCCTGTTTTTGGACAGCAGAGGGGAGACCAAAAATAGGTCCATTTTTTGCCTCCCTGGCCTCCAGAGAGAGAGAGAGCGAGGGTAAGAAAGAGAGAGATAGAGAGAGGCACAGACACACACACACACAAACAGGAGTCCCTCATATACACCCCAAAGCAGCCACATCCCTTCACAAACCTGCTTTTGAACCCCCAGGAGCATAACAAATTAAACTTTAATTTGTGTGTATTATTTAACGGACTACTAAATTGGCCACATCCAACCAGTCACATGACCAGTTAGCCACGCCCACATAGCTGGTCTGGGGCCCCCAACAGTCTGAGGGACTGTAAATTGGCCCCATGTTTAAAAAGTTTGAGAATCCCTGATATACAGGACAGGAGAGCTAAAATAATTTAGAAGCCAATTCTCCCAATTTTCTTAAATTGCCCCAGTTTTCTTTTCTAATTTCTCTCCTTTTGCACCCTTAATGTCTGATGCTGTTGTTATGCCTGCATAGGACAATTGGTCTTTGTCCAGATCAAACTTTTGATGTTATTATCAGGTCCTGGAAAAGCAAGATAGTTGTTTCTTCCTAGGAACTTTCTAAATGAGTTATATTAATAAACATATTATATAGCCAGTTAGCCAAATACTCATAATCAGGGGGATCTTCTTCGAAAGGATTTTCTCCTACCAATATATGCAGGACTGCCACCTGATGAGAGCCATTTGTCACATTTAGCAATTTAATTTTGATATCAGAAATGGGAGCTGTGTTTTAGAAGATGTATGATATGATACAGACAAGATATATTTCTTGTCAAAAATCTTATATCTAAATACGTCCCAAATCAATGTTTGAGGATTCTAAATTAAGTATTAAGTAAATTAAGTATTGCCCTTATAATGTGTAAGCAGTTTATTTATAGCTAAAAATCTTTTTAAAGTAAATTAGAAATATATAAATTGGTTATGGTGCTACTACCAATTTTGACTTGGGAAGTAATGCACTTTTGGTTTTATTATTTGCATTTATAATTATAACAATTTATGATTTAATAGTTTCAGTAGTCAGCATGCAGTGCTCTGTGTAGACTAAATTGTTTCAGAATTTATAACAGATCTTTACAATATTTCTGAATCCATCTTTATTCAGGTGGACAATGATACAATTTGGAATGAAGTGCATTCATTCAGTGCCGCTCGTCTTGCTGTTGGCTGTGTCATAGAGCTTGTATTTAAAGTAGCTACAGGAGAACTGAAGGTTGGTCTGGTATTGATAATATTTTGGCTTTCATTTTTACATGTGAGAATAACTGGGTTATTTTTGTTTTTACATCATATAACAAACAACTTTTATAATATTTCCAAATTTAGAGTTTATAAGAATATAGAAAGGGCAGAAATTCAGGAATTGTGAATTTTGAGAATCATACTGCTAAAAGTTTTGTATAATGCAATTATAGTTAGGAATACTAAAATCTCTCTTTTTAATAATTAGCTATTTATTTATTCACGCCAGTCTTTTATAACACATATATAACTCTTCCTCCTCTTCCATAATCTCAGTGCTGGACTACTGTAGTATACTATATTAGACAATGTAGCTTTTGTTATAGATGGAACAGGTCAATAGCCCCCATGATACAAGATTCCATAAGCTGCATTACTTGCCAAGATGATTCTGAATTCACTGCCAAATTTATCTAAATTTCATTATTCTAAACAGACCTCTTCCCAACTGACATTTACATGCATATACAGTATATCACAGAAGTGTACTCACCCACTCACATTTGTAAATATTTAAGTATATCTTTTCATGTGACAACACTGAAGAAATGACACTTGGCTACAATGTAGTGAGTATACAGCTTGTATAACAGTATAAATGTGCTGTCCCCTCAAAATAACGCAACACATAGCCATTAATGTCTAAACTGCTGGCAACAAAAGTGAGTACACCCCCTAAGTGATAATGTCCAAATGGGGCCCAAGTAGTTGTTTTCCCTCCCTGGTGTCATGTAACTCGTTAGTGGTACAAGGTCTCAGGTGTGCAAGGGGAGCAGGTGTGTTAAATTTGATGATATCGCTCTCACTCTCTCACTGGAAGTTCAACATGGCACCTCATGGCAATGAACACTCTGAGGATCTGAAAAAACGAATTGTTCCTCTACATAAAGATGGCCTAGGCAATAAGAAGATTGCCAAGATCCTGAAACTGAGCTGCAGCACAGTGGCCAAGACGATACAAGTGGTTTAACAGGCCAGGTTCCATTCAGAACAGGCCTCGCCATGATAGACCAAAGAAGTTGAGTGCTCATGCTCAGCGTCATATCCAGAGGTTGGCTTTGGGAAATAGACGTATGAATGCTATCAGCACTACTGCAGAGGTTGAAGGGGGGGCAGGTCAGCCTGTCAGTGCTCAGACTATATGCCGCACACTGCATCAAATTGGTCTGCAGGGCTGTTGTCCCAGAAGGAAGTGTCTTCTAAAGATGATGCACAAGAATCATCCATGTCCTTAGTCTGCAGCAAACCATTTGTAGGCTTACAAATGGTTTGCTTCAGACTAAGGACATGGATTTCTGGAACCATAGCCTGTGGTCCAATGAGACCAAGATTAACTTATTTGGTTCAGATGGTGTCAAGTGTGACGGCAACCAGATGAGGAGTACAAAGACAAGTGTGTCTTGTCTAGAGTCAAGCATGGTGGTGGGAATGTCATGCTCTGGGGATGCATGAGGGCTGCAGGCACTGGGGAGCTACAGTTCATTGAGGAAACCATGAATGCCAACATGTACTGTGATATTACAGAAGCAGAGCATGATCCCCTCCCTTCGGAGACTGGGCCACAGGGCAGTATTCCAACATGATAACGACCAATAGAGGAGCATTGCAATGTTGGTGGTTGATCGATTAACAACAGATCCCAACTCCTCCCCTGCCTCCATCCTCACACTCACATTTCTGTGGTCATGTTGTCAATATATCATAGAGTGCTGTTCCTTCCATAGATCCATAAACACATATACAAGTGTATGTGTGTGTGCATATCTGTATGTGTTTATGGATCTGTGTGTGGGGCTGAAGGTAACAGCACTCTATGACATGCTGGCGACATAACCACAGAAATGTCTTTGGCTAGCACTGGCTTAATGATCTTGAAATGGAGATGAGCACCACCCCTTACAGTCAACAATGACTAGCAGAGTAAAATCCACAGGAACTATTTTACCTTTGTAGTATATGTGTATAGTGTATAGAGTGTGTGCGTGCATGCGTGGGTGTGTGTTGTAAGCTGCCCAGAGTTACCCTGAGGTAAGATGGATGGCCAATAAATGAAATAATTAATTGATTGATTACTAAAGACAGTGTCATCCAAACTGGGGGAGGGAGAGACTATAATGGGCACCAGTGCACATGAAAGACTCAGCAATATGGGAGATTACAAATTGAATCTGAGCCAATAGTATGATGCAGTTGCAAAAAATAAAGTAAATGAAATCCTAGGTTCCATCAACAGAAATCAAGATAAGCCATTGTTCCTCTTTATTCTGTGGTAGATAGACCATATTTAAAATATTTGCAGCACCATGTTTTACATCGACAAAGGACATTGACAAAATGGAGCAAGTCCAGAGGAAAGAAATCAAGTTGGGCATTTTTCTCTGGCATCTGAGTGAGTCAGCATCTTCCGCTTTCCCGCTTTCCCCCTGTAGATTTGGATTCAAGATGGTGACTATTGAAAATTTTCTTGTCAAATTTTGACAGGAGCTATTGCAATTGTTATTGATCTAGAGAACTGTGCTCCAATTTCCATATTATTTTATCATCAAAAGTCTCTAGTTCATCTCTAAAGTGCCAAATATAATCTTGTATGCTAAGTGAGCATTCTGTTACCTTACACGGACCTGCCTTCAAACTCAATAATTAATGTCCAAAGTACTATTGCAGGTGCATGTGGGCAACACCTTAACATAGAACATGTTCTTCCATAAATGGCCCAGAAAGTTGTTCTGTTTTTTTTCCATAACCCACTGAGATATGATATCCATAATTTAAAACAGTTAATAATTTAAACAATATGGGCAAAAAACGAACAGAAGTAGATGCAGGCATTTCGTATTGACTTAACAATACCTACATTACAATAACACGGTTGAAAATCAGCCTCAAATATAAGATCTAGCAAGAACATTAATTAAACCTATAACTTATGCAAGAAAGCAACCAAAGCGCAGATTGACATAAAAACAACAAATGACAAGCCTTACGTCCACGGAAGGTATAAATTGACATAAAGCTGCTTCTGCACACATAAGGGAGGCTTTAAACGGTTAATTGCAACAGCCCCAGCAAAATGTAGGAAACGAGGGTTCCTGTGGCGTAGTAAAACTTTAATAGAGTTTGAATCCACGTGGTGGCCCGTTGATAATAAGTGCTTCGCAATAGCTGAAGAATGGGCATTTTATAGCCATGATTTGCTGCTATTGTTGGATGACTCAAGACTAGTAAAGGAAGATTCTCCTTTATTCTGAAAGACAAACACCTATCAGTTCTGTCGATGTAATTGTCTCCACAATTATAAATAAATTGGTAAACACAATGAGTTTTAGCACTGATTATTGTGCTTCCTTAATTAGGGGTAGTGCTAGCCTCTGGGTTTGATGTAGTATGTGAAGCTCAGCCATAGTGAATGTTGCCTCCGTTAAGGTGTTTAAACGTCCAGTCGTCAGGTGTGCTAATTGATCCCTCTTAAAGGGCAGCTCAAAATCCATAATTGATCCGTACCTTCATTAGAAATAAGATATAGTGCATTTTAAAGATCCTCAAGTCAAAATAGCTTTCATCAAATACCCACCCTACACCCAAAAATAAAGACCCAGCAAGAGATCCATTACAGACAAAGAAGAAAAAAAGACCCAGCAAAGACCCATTACAAACAAAGAAGAAAACAACAACCTTGTCATTCCATATGTAGCAGGAATATCTGAAAAGCTCAAGGGGATTTTCAACCAACACAACATACATATATACTTTAAACCCAAGAAGCTTGTCCACCCCAAGGATAAAACAGCCAGACACAAACAGCAATGTAATATATGCAATGTAGTAATGTAGTAATATGCAGTAAATGTGCAGATATGTACATTGATGAAATGAAATAACCATTTCACAAGCACATGGTACAACATAGTAGAGATTAAACCCATTAGGACAAGATTCAGCAGTCTATCTGATTTGAAAAACAAAGGCTACTCTTGAAGATAGCAACAGCCACATTTTGGATAGAGCAGACCATTGATTTGAAAAAGGGGTAAAATAATCATCTGTTAGAATTGAATACTCCCCCCTCAACAGAGGGGAAGGAATAAGACACCACTTATTTCCAGTTTACAATGCAGCCCTTTGCAGCAATTCCAAGAAGATTCCACAACCAATTGTACCCTGTTTCAGGTGAGCCTGAGGGCAAGCCTGAGAGCCTGGGTCTTCCCAAGTGGCCTCAACAGTTCTCAGAGAGAGTGTTAACCGTTGTTAGCATTTGGTTAGATCAGGGGTCTTCAAACTTGGCAATTTTGTGACTTGTGGATTTCAACTCCCAGAATCTGGGAGTTGAAGTCCACAAGTCACAAAATTGCCAAGTTTGAAGACCCCTGGTAGATGGTGGCAAAGAAATACAATCCTTCCAGCCCACTCCCCACCATCCTATCAGAACCTATTCTTTCATTCCCCATTATCCAGTCTCAAGGGTCAGTACTTCCATCCCCCTGCCATCAGAACTAATGAAAATTCTTGGCTGAGAAGTAAAATGTTTTATTATTATTATTCCTCCTCAAAGAAAAAAATTGTCAAGTTGCTTTTGAAGAAAAAAGCATCTTTGAGACAATTATGGTAGCTTTGTTCATGATTTGATGTACCAGTATGGGTTCCTCCTCTGAACAAGTAGTCCTCAACTTAAAACTAGTCACCTAACCACAGTTTAAAAAGTTACAATGGCTTTGGAAAAAATTACTTAACCTGTCCTCTAAGTTAAGTCAGGTCATAGCATTTTAGGCACTTGGCAATTGCCTCACATTTACTGGTTGCAGTGTCATGGGGCCACATGATTCCATTTTGCAACTTTTTTTGCCATTTTCTGGTTTAAGAAAATGCCGTTTGGATTC
The DNA here is from genome assembly GCA_017656035.1 of Myanophis thanlyinensis. Classification (NCBI taxonomy): domain Eukaryota; kingdom Metazoa; phylum Chordata; class Lepidosauria; order Squamata; family Homalopsidae; genus Myanophis; species Myanophis thanlyinensis. The sequence goes on along the minus strand of JAEANM010002543.1, from coordinate 10,066 downwards.
AGGTTTATAATGCTATGATTTATTTAAGAACAATGGTGACTTGCTTAACAACCATCATAAAAATAGTTATAAAATCAAGTCTGGTCACATGGTGACTCAGCTTATGACCATAGTGACAATGACCAAAGTTCTGGGCTCAATTGTCATAAATTTTCATAAAGATTATCTGTTTCTTACTAATATAAAAGCAGAATACTTCAGAAACAATCCAGTAACTTTGCTACAGAAACTTTACGTGCTTGAAAACTATGTGGACTTTTAGTGTCTAATCTTTCAAATTGGGTGTTATTTTTTTGTTTTGTTTTGTTTTGGCTTCCATTTGATAGAATGGATTTGCTATAGTTCGACCTCCTGGTCACCATGCAGAAGAAAGTACCCCTATGTGAGTATGTGACTGTGTTTGGACTGGGAATTTTCACTTAGATGGGCAATGTATCGGCTGCTTGTAATTTTCCAGATCAGCTTTTGAATTGGGGGGTGGAGGGGAGCCTTTTGTTTTAGCAGGTTGGAGAGCTTAGGGTAGGGTTAAGGGAAAAATGGGTGCCATAAGCCTTGCAGAAATTTAAGGCATTTGAGGCCAATTATTTAAACAATTTTTCCAGTTGGTTTGGGAAATAAAGATATAAATAAAACACCATGAAAACTTAGAAATTTCTAATGTTGACTTCTTAACTGCTGTGGGTTTTGGTTACTGAAAATAATATTTTGTAAACTGTAGCTGCCACCAAAAAGTTGTGGATGTAAACAGGATTCTGAAAAGATTTGAACTTTTGATCAATTAAATGTTGTTGGGATTTAAAACAATAATTTGTCATATTGACCAAAAGCAGTTTGATTGTTGGTGTGTATAGGAAATAGATCTGGGGATCTACTTATTGAATAGCAACAAATAAAATTGTGAAACTATTGTTAGCATTGGAAGATTTTTGAAGCTTGTATTCAGAATTTCATACTTTCATTGATACATTCCATTTCCTTTTAGGGGTTTTTGCTATTTTAACTCTGTAGCCATTTCCGCCAAACTTCTTCAGCAGAGACTGAATGTGAACAAAATCCTTATAGTGGATTGGGTGAGTGAACAAAAATTTGTTTTAAATACATTACTTTTAGATTGAACAGGAGCAGCCCCCTGAGTATCCTTTTTTGTAGCTGCCAGGCCCATTTTCACAGACTCCATTTCCAAAATCTGGCCATGATACAGCCCCATTTTTAAATTTTTACATATTGTTCTGTTCACCATTATATTGCCAGCTATCCACAGAGTAGTTCCCTTTCAGTTACAAAAGCTTTATTCTTCAGTGGAGAAGTGATGTAAGTTGAGTGAAAAGAAAGAAAAAGCAATTTAAAATATATTGAAATAGTAGGCAAACTGGTTATGTCAAGTAAAAATAGTGAAAACATGATACAAAAATGTGGTTTATGATTTGATAAGATCGTAGAAACCTTAGAAACCAATTAGTGATAAGCATGTTAATTTCAATAAGAAAAAAGTTCATACCAAATCTTGCTAATTCATGCTGTATAAAAATTTACTTAACTTTAAATACTTAAGCATAAACCTGCCTTAAATATGCCATCTTGGTGAGACTTAAAACTCTTTTAAAAATATTTAAGTTCAAATGAATATGTCAAGAGGCATGAATTTAAAAAAAAATGATTTGAAAGAGGAAAAGTTTTGAAATTATAGAATAGCCTAATTATCTATTTTGGGAGAGGCTAAAGTTCTGGTATGGCAATAAGTTAACAATAATTAGTTATAATAAACTTCATTGTGCTAAGTCTAAGAAGACATTTTTTCATCATTTTTGAATATCCTCATGCCATAGATAGGGATAGTCCAAAGTAGACAGTCTATCCAAAATAGATACCATCAATTTTAGTGTTGCAGAGGATACCCTCTCTCAAGATCTCCAGAAGATGAATGACTACTCAAAAAATGGCCACTCCAACCAAGCCTAACAAAATTAGAAGTAGCACATTCCACCTCATCAATAGGTACGCAAATTACCAGCCTTCTGGAACTGTATTTTATGATGTAATAATTCTCTGATGTACCTGGGGGGTAACACTGGACAGATCATTAACATTCCGATAACACTTGGAAATAACAACTGCAAAATTTAAAAGCCTGAACAATTTACTGAACAGTTTGACTGGAACATCCTGGGATACTGATCTAATACTCTATGGACAACAACCTTGGCTTTAGTTTATTCCACAACTGAATATTTGTTAGCATGTGACTTCCCACACCAAAACAGTAGATATCCAATTCCACCAAACATCTGTGGCACATTGCATCCCACTCCTATGTACTGGTTACCAGTATTTAGCAATATCATACCACCCCACATTAGAAGACAACAAGATCACATTTAGTTATGGTCAAGGATGTTGAACAACAAGGCACTCCCTATTCACCAGGACAGTGTGCAGCCCATCACGAGACTGAAATCGTAGAACAGATTGGAAAAAAGCTATTCACTTAACATCTACTCAGTTTAACCCCGAGAATGCCTGGAGAGATGAATGGTCCAAGATACATTCTTGTGGCCTGGCCATTAGAGATCCGTTTTACCAAATCACCTGGTTTTGACCTACCTTGCTTTGTATGGTCAAAATTGAACAGAATTAGGTATGATACTGGAAGAAGTGCCTCTGCCCTGTATCAGTGGAAATGGAAAAATTCCCCTTGTTGCAATTGTGGTGCTGATATGCATTGTGGGCAAGATTGCCTACAATGTGCATTATCTGGTTCCCTAGAAGATCTACATGAAGCAACTCCAGAGGCAATCGCCTGGATAGTTGAATTGGACATCAGTCAGGCTAGAACTAAAGTTTTGCCTTCTTCATTTTCTTGAAGTAGAACCACTCTGACTGCCACTTCATTTTCTTGAAGTAGAACCACTCTGACTGCCACATCACTGGCATCAGCTTGAAGTATAAACAGTTTCACCTGATTTTGGTGTTTTATCATCGGTTCAGCCTAATAAAGTCTTTTCAGTTTCTCAAATGCCACTTTTGGTATTCCATAGACCATTTTAGTGGCTGGCTGGGTTTTAGCTTCTCTGTCCCTTTGTTTTTTGAACTGAAAACACCCCAATGGGCAATTAAACACTGTCTTCCATTCATCTCCATCCCAAATCCAGACCTGGTAATAAGTCTCCCTTAAATCTAACTTGGAAAAAATCCTCCCCCTCACGAGCATGTCCTTCATCAGAGGTAGGGAATACATGTTTTCCACACAAATAGTGTTCAAATTCCTATAGTCCATGCATAGGCATAACAAGCCATCTTTTTTCTCCCAGAACAGCACTGGGGCGGCAACCTTAGGCCTAGCAGGTTCGATGAAATTGCATTCGAGGTTTTTGTCTATGAATTGGTACAGTTCATCCAACTCCCGGGGGTCAAGTTTTGGCTTAGGTAGTTTGGCCCCTGGTAGAATCTCGATGACACATTCTGTAGATTTATGAGGAGGAAGTTCATCCAAAGCCGCTTTGCTAAATACATCAGCTAAGTCTCAGTACCCCTAGCAGGGGTCCTTTTGTCACAGCAACAGCTACTTCCTCATTGTGTGGCATTCCTGCCTTGTAAGGCTCCTTCCTCTGGGCCAGTTCACAGTTAGGTTCCCTCCATCCAGTCCACCCTCGAGTTCCATTTCTTTAGCCAGGTTAGTCTCAAAACTAAAGACCACTCCATCCCCAGTGATATGATGAAAGCAATGGTTTCAAAGTGGTTTGCCATGGTAAGCTTCAGCAGTTCAGCGATAAATGTGGCCAGAGTACCTCCTGCAATAGACCCATCGAGTTGACAGAAAAAGACTAGGGTTTTCAATGGTCTTAGTTGGATCCCCAGTACTCTTGACTAAAGTTGGATTTATTAGGCTTCTTGTGCACTCCGAATCCAACAGTGCTTTAAATTTCACTTTTCTCCCATTATTGGGATTAATAGTTCTACGGTAATTGTAAGGGGTTCAACAGTCCCACTTACCAAAGGGGCTTCATAATCACTGTCTGAAAGATCAGGCTTTTCTGCAGGAGGGGTCAGAGTTCCCTGGTTCTGCCGTCCCAGCCTTCCTTCTCCCCAACATTGATGGCTTTGTCATGATATTCTCCTTGACCCAGGCACTAGGGTTTCCTCCTCCTGGGTTTTGGTGGAGGTTTCTCCCCAGCATTCAGAACTTCGTGGTTCTGCCCTGGGTAGACATCGTATGCATGGTTCCCATGGTAGAGCTGTTGCCTCTCCAGGTTGACCAGTTTGCAGTTCTTGCCTAATGTAAGGTCCTGCCTCACCAGTCTTCTCAAGAAAGCAGAACTCTAGAAAGCCATTTCAAAAGGAACTTTTATTGGAAGATTGTGATAGCTAGAAGATGTAGGCAGGAAGTAAGGTTTTCCGCCTCAAAATGTTAAGTTAAACCATTGCAAACAGAGCTCCTCCCAAAGTCCAGTCCATCATTGAGCCAATCCCAAGGTGCAAAGATTTTATGAGAAACTCAGGCCAAGAAGATGATAAATGCCTTTTCCCAAGCCATCGCTGCTGCTCTTCTCCAGAGGCGAGATAAGGCAGATGGCTCGAGGCACATTCCATTCCCTCCTCCCAAAGTCCCAAATGTTACAGCAAAGCAAAGCAAGAAATAGAAACAGAAACCTCATACAGAGATCCCCCCAAGCCTCCCCCCTCCCACCAGAATGACAGTATCCCTAAAGGAATACAAATAGATAAAACACAGCAATATAACCCAACTAAAACCGCTAATCCATTTGGAGATGGCAGGATATTTTCTAAGAAAGGTTTGGAGGAGTTTAGGTGCCCAGACATGTTCAGCATCCATCTACTTGGATTTCAAGGGGGAGAAAATGCTTCCACGCAACAAGGTATTGGATCTTCCCTTTATGTTTCCTATGATCTTTAATCTCCTTAATTTCAAAATGCTGCTCTCCTTCAATTAAAATGGGCACAGGCAAGTGTCAGGTATAGGGCGAAGGGGAGACACAGTTACAGGTTTTAGTAAACTGCAATGAAACACAGGGTGAATACAATTAAGGTTTTTAGGCAGTTCCAATCATACTGTGACTAATTACTATTTTGAAAATGGAGAATGGCCTAGTTTTAGGGCCTAGTTTCTTTGACTGCTGGGTGGACTATTTTGTGGAAAGGTAAACTCTATCACCCACTTTAAAATTGTTAGGTTTCACATGTTTTTTGTCAGCTTATTTTTTATGTGCTTGACATGCATCTTCCAGTGCCTTATGAGCAACTGGCCAAGTGTTTTGGAGTTGTGCTGTCCACTCACTAAGGAGGGTTATTTAAGGTTTTTCTTTAGGCAGCTCCGGCATAGCTATAAAGTCCTGACCAGAAGCCACTTTAAATGGGGTGAACCTCATACACAGAATTATGGTATGCCACCTCTGCAAATGGTAGAAATTCAGCCCAATTGTCTTGTTGGTAATTAATCTGAGGTATTATTCCAGGACCAAATTGACTCTCCAAATTGAATTTCCATTAGTTGAGGATGATGGGAGGAGCTTAAGCCCTTGGCAGTTACTAACAGCTTCAAAAATTCCTGCCAAAACTGTGATGTGAGCTGCATCCCTCTATTTGAAATAATGCTATCAGGAACACTATGCAACTTACAGACGTGTTGCACAAAAGGCTTAGCTAATGTTTTTGTGGAGGGGACATCTGCATCTGTTTCAAAGATCAGTAACAACCCAAACAACAATGTTCCCCCAACTTTTAGGTTAGTTCTATAATAAAGTCCATTGATAATTCTTTCCATGGTGCCTGGGGACTAGCCACAGCCTGCAAAACTCCTGTTGGCTTTCCCAATAGCCGCTGCAAAGATGAAACAGATAGCTTTCAATATCTTTTTTCAAAAGAGGCCACCAAAGTTCCTATTTAAGTGGCTGACTCGGCTTCAGTTGCCCTTTCCTTTAGTTTTTGAAAGCTTGATGATTGGTAATGCAATATTTGCAAATGAAGGGATAAACTGGCAGTAGAAACAGGCAAAGGCTGGCAAAGCCTAGGAAGCTCTGTAACTGCTTCCTAGTGTGAGGAGGTACCCACTTCCTTCACCTTTTCTGGGTCCATTTCCACTCATTCATTAGATATACAGTAACCCAGGTAATTAATTTTATCTTAGTGGAATTCACATTTCGAAAGCTTTGCACACAATTTGGCTGCTCAAAGCCATTTTAAGACTGCTCAAACCAATTACTCTTCCATAGTCTCAGTATATATTAAAATGTAATTCAAATACACCAATACCCCATTGCATGCAATAGTCATGCAACATTTCATTGATCAGTTGCATGAACATAGTTGAGACCTCCTACAAGACCGAAAGGGAACACTCAGAATTGAAAACACCCCAGAGGTGGTTGAATGGACAGTTTTCCATTCATCACCTTTTTGATCTGAACCCTGTCAAAAGCTCCCACAAATCTAATTTAATAAAGATTTTGTCTTCGGCTAGATGGGCTAGCATGTCCTTCATGGGTAGATATTTTCTACTCACACCATGTTTAGAATGTCAATGCATTGACAATGCCTATAGTCAATGCACAGACAAAGAGTTCCATCTTTCTTTTCCCAGAACAACACAAGGGCTGCCACTCGCAGTCTAGCCAGCTGAATAAATCCACATTTTATGTTTTTATCTATAGATCCCAGTGCTCTTTGGGGATTTTGGACTCACTTTTTGGTTGTTCCTGGGCCACTGCCTCCAATTCCCTCTATCCTTTGGTTTTCCTGCCTCTGAGCATCAGAATCTCTTCTTTGTTTGGCCACCTTGTGCCAAATTAAAATAAATTATTATTTAAAATAAAATAAAAGCCCCTTCCTCCAGTTTATATAAGGATTGCATTTCTGGAGCCAAGACAGTCTAACTAGGAGGGGCCTCTCCATCCCCGCTGCCACTATAAAACTCATAGTCTCTTTGTGCTTTCTCATTTTCATCTCCATTGGCTTAAGTTATAAAAAGTTGGCAAAAAAACTATTGGCACTTTTAACTGCTTGAGTCTCAATCCCAGCTTTTCCGCCACCTCAGGGCTAACTGTGCCTGGTGCAGCCTAGGTAGTGATGGGAAGGCCTGGAAAAAAATCCCCCAAAATAGGGAGGGGGGAAATAGGAGGTAGGTTGGTTTTTTTTTTTTGGTTTTTTTTCCAAATGGCTTTGGGGAAAAATGGAAACCTCCCGTTTTTTCCCCAATTTTTCTATTTTTCCCCATTTCTAACCCTGAGTCCAATAAAGCCAACATCCTCCCCTCGTTCCCTGAGGAGGGCACCATTAGTTCCACAGGAATGGTCACAGGGATTATGTATTGACTTATCATGATCATAGTTACTTTCACTCTCGCCCAAATTGAATGGAACTCCCAGCCCCTCAATGTCCAGAGGGGCGAACTCAACAACCTCCACACCTTTCCTCACTGTTTCCTGGGTCCTCGGAGCTGGCTTCTTTGCCTTATTCCCAGGAATTGTATGGCCTTGAGGATAGACTTGATGGATAGGTACTCTGCAGCTTGGTCCTTGTACAGGTACGTTAAGCACACTATGGACCTTGGTCTAGGTCCAGACTCACTCTTTGCTGACCTCAGGAGGGGTGGATTTGCACCATCCCCAGCCATCATTGTGTCAATCTTAGGCTAGATTGATCTCTACCTCATTCACCAACACATACTAGTGTTGTAGGGTGAATGGGGCCCCATGTGAGATGCAGATGTGGTAGATATCATTGTTGAGGCCATCTTTGAAACAATCAAATCAAGATATCTTAGGACCATGTGGCTCTCCATCACACCAGCTTTTGGAACTCCTGAGTGTATGTGGGCATTGACTACTGACCTTGGCTGATGGTTTTCATCCAGGTCTGTGCCTTGCACTTCACTATGGATCCTCAAACCATTGGTGAAGGGGTGTCATGAAGTGATATTAATTCCATCAGTGGAGGGCAGTTATTATGAAAGAAGACCATCCACTTGGTAGCTGCATCTTTAAGAGCCACGCCTCTTTCTCAGGCTGCCTCTATCCCCAATTCATCCCCATACTCCTACGTGAAGTTCCAAAATTGCACCAGAAAGAATCCCAGTTGCTTGGAGTCTCTTCCATACTTCACTCCCAAGTGAGTAACTCTTCAGGGAGACCTTCAGAGCCTGGCGTCTCCAAGGGGCAGCTCCTGCAGGACGTGGCTGACGCAGCAGCAGCTGCCGATGGTAGCATTGCTGGTGCTGTCACCGATACTACCACCATGACTGCTGTTGCCAGTGCTTTGTCTATAACTTGGCTTGGGGCAGCCCAAGGAGTTTGAGCACTCATCTGAGCAAGAATTTCCTGGGTTCTTTGATTCTTGGTTGCCTCTTGTAACAGGTACAGGGCATAGCTCAGATGGCAAACTCCAGATTCTTATCGGGGGGGGGGGGACTTAGCCTCCGTTCCCCTTGTGCTACTCCAGCCTGTAGAAACCTCTGTTTCCTTGGATGAAAGTTACCTTTGAAGGTCATTCCTCTGGATCTTTCTTTGAACCCATGCTCAATGACCATCTGGGCCTGACAGGTTCCTTGTCAAGGTCTAATTTCCCCAGCCATTTTGCCTCATCTCAAGCATGGCATGGTCTAGTGGGGGGACCCAGCTCTAGCCCCAGTCTCCTCCAGCTCATTCCTATGGCTGGACATTTAAATGCTCAGTCCCCACAGTAATGGTCAACAATCTCTGTGTTGACCATTAAAGCAGATCTTGCCTAATGTCAGGGCTGACTCGGCCAATCCATAGGAAAGAAAAACTCTTGACTCCATAATTTAGAGAAAAGATACTTTTACTAGTAATTACCTGAATACAGCAATGATCAGGCAAGATCTGAAACAAAATTTGTGCAAAGAAAAAAATGAAGCAACCGCAAAGCCCACCCCTCACTAGCTAGACAACCAGAGTTCAATCATCAGCCAAAAAGATGCTTTGGGAAAGTCTCTGGCCTGGATGCACTCCTCTTTTGTGCCAAAGCCAGGATGGTTGGTCTTGAAAATTGCTGACCTCTTTGAGACTAGGCCTTCTTATCACTTCTAAGAAATTCTATATCCCCCTCCCAAATGCCCAGTTCTTCCCCTACCATCACTGTTTCCATGGCAGCTGGCAGCAAGCTTGAAAATAAGTGAAGTTGCACTGACATTTTCTAACTATTGGCCATTTGTTTTGCAGTTGTGAAATCCATTCTTTTAGGTAGATAGTTTGCCTGGGACATTTTGGGGATTGTACAAAGTCTTAGCTTCTTTAAAAGGAGTTAATCCTGTACTACCATGTACTGAGATATTGTAAGCAACTTCATTAAAAAGTAGAAGGTCTGTTCAGTTATCCTATTGATAGTTAATGTAATATCTGAGGTATTGTTCCAAGACTCCATTTGTACGTTCACAGGTTCTGTTCATTTCAGGATGTTGGGAGGAACTAAGTTTTAAGAATTCTTGCCAAAACTGCGAAGTGAATTGGACTCCACGGTCCGATATTATTCCTCTGGGGCACCATGCAGCCTATATACATGCTGCACGAATATTTTCACTAAGGTATGATTAGAAGGAATTTTTTGGCAAGGCCCAAAATGTACTTGTTTAGACAATAAGTCAGTTATCATCCAAATCCCAAGCTTTTGGGAGTTCTACTATTAAAGTCCATTGAGATTTCCTTCTATGGTGCTTTAGGTTCCACTGCTAGCTGGAGGAGCCATGCACTTTCCCCTGATGCCTTTTGGCAGAGGTACAGGTAGGGCAGCTGGCCACATAGCCCTCTACGTCCTTTAATGATGACCACCATAACTGCTATTTAAACAAATGCAAACTTTTGAGTAGCCTGCTACTTTTGAGTCATGGCATTGATTTTCAGGGACATACAATTTGGCCTGTACTCAGACTAAGCCATTTTGCATCATGCATTTGTTCTTATGGGCTTGGAATCATTTGTCTTTCTCTAGTGCTGCTTTTAGTGCATATGTCAGGGTTCCATACCACATCCTCAACGCAATTAAAATCCCAGAGAACGAAAGTCCAAAGAATGAAATTTTATTGAGAACATGGTCTTGG
>JAEANM010002542.1:0-24301 GCA_017656035.1 Myanophis thanlyinensis | reverse complement strand
TTCGAGGGTCTCACTGAAGATGAGAATGTCGTCCAAGTAGACCAGAACCCCCTGATATAGGTGCTCATGCAAAGCTTTATTTATTAGCTGCATAAAAACTGCAGGTGCCCCTTGCAACCCAAATGGCATCACTTTGAACTGGAAACTTCCCAGTGGACAGTTAAATGCTGTTTTCCATTCGTCCCCCTCCTGGATTCACACGCGATAGTAGCCTTCATGCAAATCCAATTTTGTGAAAACCTTCCACTTCGTTAAATGGTTCAGCAAGTCCTTCATGAGGGGGAGGGGGTAGGTGTTTTGCACATTCATGGCGTTAATCCCACGGAAATCCACACATAATCTCATCAACCCATCTTTCTTTTTACGGAAGAGAATCGGGGCCGCTACTTGGGAGTTTGCCGGTTGGATGAACCCATGTGACAAGTTCTTGTCAATGTATTTCCTCAGTTCGGCCATTTCTCTAGGCGTCATGGAGTACATCTTGGGTTTGGGCAGGGTGGCTCCAGGAACAAACTTAATTGCACAGTCCGTGGGTTGGTGAGGAGGGAGTACATTGCACTCCTGCTTGCTAAACACTTCTGCCAGGTCCCGATATTCCGGCGGCACCCCCGCTAGGTCGGTGGCCACTGTGTTGTCCCCCTTCTCAATTGGAGGTAGTGGATATTGGAGATCGGGGAGGCCATTTTCTGGCCGCGGATTGGGGCCTGGAGGTATTTTCAGTTTTCGGAGGCCTTTTTTCCATGAAATGGTGGGGCCCCATTTGTCCAGCCAGGAAAGTCCCAACATTAGGGGATCAGTCATTTTGGGGGCCACCACTAAGCAGATAATCTCCCAATGGTCGCTCAAGTCTAAACGGAGGGGTTCAGTCATCAAGGTGGCTGGTGCACCCCGCATTAAACTCCCATCGGCTTGTTCAAAACATATTGGTCGAGGGAGGGGCTGGATATGAATGCCTAGTTCCCTCACTATTGCTTGTCTCACCAGACATCTCATGCAGCCTGTATCTAACAGGGCATCTAGGCTCTTATGCTTTCCTGAGGTGGGGACGGCTAGCTTGGCCTCCAGTAAGAAGGGAGGGACGTCCACACTCACCATTGGGTCATCGCTCCCATTGTTGTCACTTGGCTCAGGGCTGTCCAGAGGGGTCAGCGGCTCTGCTTCCTCGGCCGGAGGTTCCAAGGCTTGTTTCACGCACTTTCCCGTCTTTGGGCTTCCTTGCTGGAGCTTTTTTTGGCTTTGTTGCGGCACCTTGCTTTGTGAGTGGGACTGGCATGAGGCATTCAGAGGCCTCGTGGCCCATTTGGCTGCATCTGAAGCACATCACCTGTCGCACGCTGGCTCCAGAGGTCAGGTGGGGGGTTGTGGCTGCTATTTGCCGGGCTGAAGCTTTTTGCGCCGGCTTCATTGTTGGGGCCTTCCAGTGAGGGTAGAGCTCGATGTGCATCACCACCGTTAGGTGATACCAGTCATGGATCCTCTCAGGAGCTCCTTGAATTCCGCATGCCTGACGGAGCTCCGGGTCCAGGCCCTCCTTGTAATAAGGAATCAGTAGACGATCAGGCCAGTCTTGGAGTTTTCCAGCCACCCTGCGGAACTCCCAAATGTAATCCTTTGGGTGTCTGCCCCTCTGTTTGATCTCCTTGATTTCAGCTTAGGCCTCTTCCCATTGCATGGTGTCCTCAAAACGCTCACTCACTGCTTGCATGAAGTCATCAAAGTTGTCCGGTTCGGGGGCTTGTTGCTGGTTCATCTCAGCCACCCATTCTGCGGCTTCCCCTTCCTTCATCGCCCGGGTGATAGCAATCGTCATCTCCTGTTCAGTGGCGTAACGATGGCCATACTCATTGAAATGCAAGTGGATGCAGTTCAGGAAGTAGGCCAATTTTGGCGGGGTCCTGTCGAAAGTCACTTCGAGGGGGGACAGCCTCAGTGCCGCCAGTGGCATTTGGGGTGCCAGCTGAGCTTGTGCAGGCCATGGGGCTTGTGGCTGCAGCCGGGGTGGGGTGCCCAAGCTGGCTGCGCTGGGGTCCACTGACATTGGACCCATCCTTACCCCAGGTAGAAAGCCCAGCCTAGCGATATCTGCACTGTGGGAAGAAGTTGAGGCCCCTGCCGAAGTCCCACGAGTCCCGGTCCTAGGGCTGGGGTGGGTGAAAATGCCTGCAATCGGGGGCTTCCTGCGTTGGCTGCCGTGGCTGGCAAGCCAAGCAGGGAACCCCGCTGGCCCTGGCCAGTATTGTGTTGCTCTGATCGCTGCCTCCCCACCGACCTGTGGGGCAAAGGAGAATTTTGGAGGTTGAAGCACCCACTCACCGGACAGCGTGGCCTGGTAGTGGGACGCCCTCCCCACATATACATGCTCCAATTGCTCCTGCAGGCTCCCCATGGAGATCACTTGAGTGGAGGGTGAGATGAATCGGCTCCTCGGCTCCACCGCCTCAAAGCTCTCTCTGTCTCCCCAGGCACCTGCCGGTTGAGGCAACAGACAAATTCCGGCCTCTGGAGCTGGTCGAGGTATTTCTCCCAAAGTGCTCGACCAAACCAATTGCCCTTTCAGTCGGGCTCCTTGTAGGATTTCAGGCTCCGTGCCTGAAGCCTCCACAATGGCAGTCAATGTTGTCTCCATCAGGCTGGCAGACTTGTCGAGGGCCTCCGCCGCTGCTCCCGTAGGTGAACCTGTGGCAGTGGTGGTTTTCTTTTCCATCTTCCTTGAGCTCTTTTGCAACCTGAGTCTACGGGAGAGTGCCGGGGCTCAAGACATCGGCTGCCGAGGTTGGCAGATTTTTCTTCTGAGAGATTCGGGATAATGTCAGGGTTCCATACAATATCATCAATGTAATCAGAATTCCAGAGAAGCAAAGTCCAAAGAATAAGATTTTATTGAAAATATTGTCCTGGTACAATCTGTTGAAATCCCGAATCTAAAGCTTCCAGGATTTCTTCACTCAAGTAAAACTTAAAGTTCCATCCCATTAATTATCACATGCTAATTATTGTCCAACCATTTCAAAAAGGAGTCCAATGACTTCTAAAACACTTCCCATGCGAACAGCAAGAAAGGCTCTCATGAGAACTAACTTGAAAGGAATGAAAACAAGATAAGAAGTTGCCGCTTCTAACTCCCCCTTCGCCCCCTCAGCGACCTTGAAATAAAAACGTGAAAATGTGTCAAAATCTACATGGCCCTAAATTTTACATATAAAATGTATAAAATGGCCTGCATAATATAATGGAACACCCTCCTATAGACAAATGTCCTTTTGGATCTTGACAGGGAGATCAGCCAAGGTGCTAGTCCTCAAATTCAGATGCCAGGCCACAAGACTGAGACACTGCACTCAGAATGTCTGGCACCAGCCCCAGTACCCCACATGAGAACACCAGCATCCAGCAAAGGGAAAAACCTGCCGAGAAAACCGCCTGAGAAAAGCAAATTTGCATGCCAGGCCATTGAGGTCCAAACCCCCCACCAATAGAGGGGGTGGGAACTCTGATGGCAGGATTACCCATCATACAGGATGCAGACAGCGAAGAAGATCCAATGGCAAGTGAAGCCATTCAACCCTTTAAAATGGAAGAAACTTTGACTGTAACCTGCACAGGGATGGAAGGGGCCATAGACTTTATTATTGACACAGGCAGCTCATGATGCCTAATTAGCCCCGATACTATGTGCAGTCTAGGGATAGAGACAAAATCTCTAATGGCCCCTATCTGCTTCTAACAAGTAGATGGGTCTATGATAGGGGGAGGCCTGGCCATTCAAGTAACCAAAAAAATAAAACTGACCATGGCAAGCACTGGAAGCTTATCCAATTTATAGTAGTGTCAAAAATGACTCAATCAGTAATCCTGGGTCTTGCCTAGTTATACAAATGGCAGCCAACAATAAGCTGGGAAGGCAACTTCTGGAAGATAAAAATTGTACTTGGTCCCAAACCACCTCCTGCATCAAACGAGGACAAAAGGGACAGCACAAAGTCCCAGCAGACCCAGGAGAATCTGACAGTAGTGCTAGCTGGGCTAGGAATCCTCAGGGATTCCTCAAATCCCAATCCACTACTGTAATCTAGCAGAAGCCTTCAGTGAGGAGAACTGCAATGTATGATCCCCCCGTTGCCCTACTGACTGTGTAATTGAATTCATAGAAGGGGCAAAAATTCCAAAACCCAAAATGTATTCCATGACACTAAATGAAATGAAAGAAGTAAATAAAACAATACATTGACTCTAATTTACCAGAGGTGTCATACAATCAGCAAAATCTAGAGTTGCAGCCCCAATGTTATTCAAAAAGAAGGATGGTGTGTGTGTGAGAGAGAGTACATGTGGATTTCAAAGGAATTAACATTATGTGTATCCATAACACCTATCCCCTACCCCTAATGAAAGACATGTTGGATCACTTGGCGAAGGGGAAAGTGCTCATCAAACTAGATCTCCGCGAAGCATATTACCGAATCTGCATCAAAGAAGGAAATGAGTGGAAAATCACATTCAACTGCTCCTTAGGCAGCTACCAATTTAGAGTAATGTCATTTGGGTTACAAGGAACTGCATGAGCATCTGTATAAAGGGTTCTTGTGTACCTGAATGACATTCTTATTTACAATGAAACATTAGAAAAACACATAAAACTAGTGTGACAAGTGTTAAAGAAGTTGCTGGCAGCCAAACTATATGTAAAATTGTCCAAATGCAAATTCCGTAAAGAAGCCCTAGACTATCTAGGCTACCACATCTCAAACCAGGGGATAGAAATGGACCCAGCAAAAATGAAAGCAGTACTAGATTGGTAACCTCCTTGGATTTGCAAGCAGCTGCAAAGCTTCCTGGGGTTAACAAACTTTTACCAGCAATTTATCCCCTCATTTGCTGAAATCAATAACTGAATTACTACAGGAGGGGGCCCAAATAAGCCAAAGCCTGGCCAACCCTTAAAATGGATATTAGAGTGCCAAAAAAACCATTGAGACACTGAAAAGACATAGCAAAAGAACCCATACTAAAACACCCAGACCCCAAAAGCCTTTCATAATACAAGCTGATGCTAGTGACATAGCAGTGGCAGTAGTGCTTTTCCAGAAAAACAACACAGGAGACATGCAGCCCTGCACACATACATCCCAAAAAACTAACAGATACTGAGAGAAGGTGGGAAGTATGGGAGAAGAAGTTTTATGTTGTTCGTTCAGCTCTACTAACTTGGAGACAATTTCTAGAAGGCAGCAATAACCCTTTCAAAGTATGGACAGACCACAAAAACCTAGAAGCCATAAAGACTCAAAGGAAACTTTCCCAAAACAAGTCATATGGGTGCAATACTTCAAAAAGTTCAATTTCCAATTGAAATACCTCCCTGGGGGAAAAGACCTATTAGCAGACGTGCTATCAAGGAAACCCCAATTTAACAGCAAATGAGAAAAAGTAATGCACCCAATAATTCCACCTCCGCAGGAGGGGGTAGGACAGGTGATTACTCAGGCACAAGCCCACCAACCAGAAGTTAAGGACAAATCAGAAATTACCAAAAATCTACAAAACGAACTAACCACAGATGTGTGAAATCAGGAGAACAAAACACTGTTAAATAGGGATGGTGTGGCATGGAAAGGGTCCAAACTATATGTCCCCAAACCCTTACACATGCAGGTACTCCAAAAAAGTCATGATTCCAAACAGGGTAGACATTTTGGTTACGGTACTTTAAAATCCTGCAAATGGCCAGGAGACAGTTCTGATGGCCAAAAATGAAACGCAACATTGAGGACTACTGTATGTAAAAAGTTGTGCCATCTATGCCACTATGAAGATTACACCTGGAAAACCTCCTGGACTTCTACAACCTGTAGCAGACCCTTCCAGACCCTAGGAGGAAATAGGAATGGATTTCATAAGAAACCTACCAGAGAATGGAAGAAATATGGTCATTTAGACGTAGTGGATTTAGTCTCCAAACAAGCTCATTTTGTTGCATGTTCTGGACTACCGCTGGCCAGGAAATTATCCAAAATGTTTGTAAAACATATCTATAACAGTGGTGGAATTCAATTTTTTTTACTACCGGTTCTGTGGGCGTGGCTGGGGGGATCATGTGACTGGGTGGGCAGTTTCTGTAAGAAGGACAATAAAGATTAGGCTAGAAACAACACCAGAATGCTTCTTTCCTGCCTTCCTTACAGGATTAACCCTGTAAAGTAGAGAGAAAAAAGGAGATTTCTTCTAACAACCAGTTCTCCAAACTGCTTAGAAATTTACTACCTGTTCTAGCAAACCTGCTAGAACCTGCTAAATTTCACCTCTGATCTATAGGTTACAATGGAGTGCCTTGCAGGATAATCTCTGATGGGGGGCAGTTCCAGTTCACAGCTAAGTTCTGGAGAGAATTTATTAAAGCTATTGGGTCATCTCAAGGGTTAAGGTCAGCTTTTTATCCGAGCACTAATGGATCATCTAAATGTGCAAACACCATGATTGGCCAATATCTGAGGTGTTATGTAAATTATCAACAATCCAATTGGGCTGATCTATTGCCTTTTGTTGAGGTTGCCTACAATAATGCAGTACACAGTAGCACAGGGTTAACTCCTTTTCAGATCAATACTGTGGAATTCATCCCCATGCCTGAATTGTCAAGAGATCCCCCTCCATCCATGTCAGTGAATGAGTAGATGGACTCCTTAAAGGAGTCATGGGAAAGCACAAAAAAGGCTTTAAGCAAAGCCGCAAAAATAAACAAGCAGGCTGACAAACATCGTTCACAGCAACCCCCTTTCAAAATGGGTAATAAAGCGTATCTGTCGACCAAATATTTAAAGTTACAGTTGCCTTCCAGGAAATTCAGTCCCATGTTCTTAGGACTTTTCAAGTAATGAAAGTAATAAATCCTGTAACTGAGCAACTTAAACTCCCATGCTTACTAGGGAAAATGCATCCAGTCTTTCACAGTAGCTTGTTAAAGATGCTTTTTACTTCCTCTTTGTGGCCGGCTGATCATGCGGCTCAAAACCTTTAATCATAACCAGACATGAGCTTTATGAAGTCAAAAGGATTTTGGATCCTAGGATTTACAAGGTCCAGTTACAGTATTTAATTCACTGGAAAGGATACCCTGTTTCCGAGGCTACTTGAGTAAAAAGCTGGAAAGTCAATGCCAATCGCCTGGTTCAGAAATTCCATGAGAAGTACCCCCATAAGCCAAAAGGGGATCTTGCGGGTGGAAGGGGAGGTTAGTATGATGTGTATCCTCATCTCATTTGTGTATTCTGCATCATTGCAGGTGTTTCTTTACAATTGAGGAGGGGGCAGCCTGTTGAACCCAAAGCTGACATATATGTAGCCATTTTAGTTAGCTCATCATTGTAATAATTTATCCCTTTTTCTTCTCTTTCTCTGTATATGTAAAGGGGGTTTCAGTTCTCTAGTTTGGGAGGAGGGAATAGATAGTGAGAATTATTTTGGCTAGGTGTATTTCTTTCCCGTGGGAACAGAGACTGTTCCTGCAGATGGCTAAAGGTGGAGTTTGAAGACACTGGACGATGTTGAAATTTATTTTATTGATGAATGTGACTTTTGTGGGATGCTTCTACTTTACAATATTATGTGGTGTAATTCCGGTTTGTGGCAGATCCAGAATTACAACAGACTTTGCCAATTTGATGATCACTTAAATAAAAGAACTTTATTTTTGAAGATGGACTTTTTGGGGTTTGGATTTCATCACTTGGAAATCTGACACAGAAACTGTTTCATTTATATCTGCTTACTTTATCAGACTCTGCCATGATCATACTTCAATTTTAATATAAAAGCATCCTGTAACTGGATTTTAGTTGAAACCATGGCTTCAATGACTATAATTTATTGTATAAATCACAAATAATTAGGCTGCCATAACATGCTAAAATCAATCCACCCCTGCCATGTTATGGATTAATTTGATTTGTATCTGCTACTATTATTCAACTGACACATATGTCATACTGTGTTGAAGATGTTGGAAGAAATATCCGTCTGATTCAGTTCCAAGTGAGGAGAAAGACACTGGAAACATGGAGGCTAATTGAAAAGATGGTTTAATGGAACAGAACCATCAAGCACCTGGTCCTGGTGCAGCTGACCACATGGGTTTATATCCTCTCTTGGGCTTTGAACTTGAACTTCCTGTTCCTGTGCAAGCTATTGGCTGTAGTCAGACACCCATGGGACCATGTGGGGTCATGTTTGTCTGAACCAAGTTTAGTTGAACCTTGGGCTGATGCAATGAAGAGGCTTGTGTTCTGAAAGGGTGTTGGGCAATTCCTATTGTGTCTTAATGGCTTTGCCCTGGTTTGGATCTTGAGTGAATACTAATCCCATCACCCTGAGGCTGAAAGTCTTTTGTCTTGTAGATAGGCTGGCCCAGTCCTGCTGGGGTTATTAAGAAAGGTGGAGGCTGCTTTCCAAGATCATGTTTCCCCTTTAGGGAAATATAATATTTTGCCTTTATTAATATTTCCCAAAATATTTCATTCTTCTATGAAATGGGTGGGTGCTAACTTTGTACAGAGGACAGCACAGCGTTCAGTGCAATTGTGACCCAAAATGGCAGCTGATAGGAACAGAGGACATATCATTTTCTTATATAGAATATAAGAAAATTAACTGTGCCAAAAGATTAAATTGTTACCCTATTTAGTATATGCCTTTCTGGGTTTGCCATGAAAAAATGTTGGAACATTCTGAGACTAAGTGTGAACATAGATTGTTGTTAACTGATTTTTCCTTGTTACAATTCAGTGTATGCAATACTTTGAAATATGTTGGGCGAGACCTTTTTTTCTCCTAAGTTGCACATAGTCCTCAACTTACTACTGTTTAGTAACCACTCAAAATTACAATGGCACTGAAAAAAGAGACTTATCAACCAATCCTCTCCCTTATGACCATCACAGCATCTCCAGCAGTTACATTACAATAATGTACTTTTCTTGTCATTTCTCCATGGGAACATGAGTCTATCAGACCAAATATCTTGGAAGTACTCAACTCTTTGCCAAGACAAAGTAACCTAATACTCTAGAGTGTAACAAAAAACCTTTTAAACCTATAGCTGTGAAACACTTGTTAGTGCTGTCATTTCCAAATAAAAACAATGAAGATAACCATTTCACAGACTTGTTCAAAACAAGAGGAGTGGCAAAGGATTAATAAATGGAATCTAGGCAAAGGGTTACAAGAATAACATTGTTTTACATTTTCTTAAAAGGACATGAATTAGTTATCAAGGATTGGAGTTAACCATTCACAAAGGCTTAGCAGGTAAAAAATTCTATTTGTCCTTTTTTATCTGTGGCAATAATTACATGCTAGATCTTGTAAGAATGAAACTAATAGGATAAAATTTTAGAAGACAGCATTATCTTTCCAGGTTTCTTTTAATACTTAATCTGATACATCTCAGAAAATTAAGAAATTTGTGATGTTTTGAAAGAATAACCAGATATTATCTGGGCTCACTTCAACTCTTTAGGCATGTATTAGGGAAAATGGCACTGCCATCTTAAGTGAAATGTGTGGGTACCCCAGAGTGGGGTTATTTGTGTTGGTACCAAAACTATGACTCTCATATACTGTACGTTACCCTTATTTTGCAGCACATCAGCAAATTTCTAGCATCCAGATAATATCCAAGGCTGCATCTATAGAATTGTGATCTCAATTCATCTCATTCAAGTTCATTAGCAAAAGTTAGGATACTATTGTAAAGTAAAATACTCACAGTAGTGTTATAATTATCTATGAAAAAGCAGAAATATTTATTATGTAGTAAGATTAGATATTCCTTTGCGGTAGAAAATTAATTAATTAAGCATGTAGCCAAAAAATAAAATTTGGTTATACTTGCCTCTAACTGTAGTATAGGAAAAACAAAATTTATAAATGAAAAGTTAACCATACAAACATTTGGGAATTGCTTTCGGAATAGTAGATGATGGCAAAACAACCAATGCATCATATGTGTAAAGTTCAGATGATTGCCAACTCACATTAATATGCAATGAACAATATGTCACATGAATTTGCTTGATCTATTTTTAAAGGCAACAAGCAGAGACATGCTACCATCCCAGATTTAATTTGCTTGTAGGAAGTTATGGGGAGTATAACCCCACAAAACTAGGACAGTGCCAGAAAAACACCAAAAGAAGAAAAAACAGTTCCCCCCCCAAAAAAAGAGGTGCAGAAGATAAAACCAGTTTTTCCCCCTTTCAAAGACAAACCCCAAGGATAGCAAACAATCAGACCTAATTAGGAGTCTGGGACAGACTGCTAAAAGCTATTACTAATAATAAAGCCTCGTATCTTGAAAATATTTAAAACTTAACTAATAATAACTCACCAAAAATACCCTTTTCCTCTTCTCTGAGAAGATTAACCTCCAGGATAGGAAAGACAAAGGTGCAGGGATAGGATTAAAACCATTAAGCAGGAAGATAGAACTAAATGCAATCATATTGACTGAAGAAACACACAAAAATCTCATCAAGCTACACAAGCTTCAAAGGGAAAATACTTATATAAAAACCATAGATTCAAAACTCAAAATTTCCTTGCAAGCCAGAATGCTCAAAACGTGTGTCACTTTTCTGCTTCTTGCCTTCCTACATTAAAAGAATCCCACTTTCTAGCAGCTGCTTCTGCATTAATTTCTTCTTGCTGTCTGTGGTGTGTCCCAGGTTGGAACGAACAAGAGAAATTTATTTCAACATGCTGAAAAAACAATATTTATTTTTAGTTGAAATGCTTCTTCAAGATTAAATTAGAACTGTCTGTATTCCTGAGAGAAGTGGCAAGAATGAGGCACAAACTGAGTGCTCAGTTATCAGACAGGATACAATGGGTTTCTCTAAATATTTCCAAAGATGCATGGCTTCCACACATGCTATTGAAGACACTCAGGATTGGTCAGATACACATGATTTGGATGAAAAGTGGAATTTTCCAGTGTTTCTTACAATAATCTTTCCTCGGAATGGTAACTTTTGGATGCAACTAGAATTTAAAGCAACCTTTCCCTTCAAATGTGTTGGATTTCAGAATTCCCAACCTGCATAACTGGGTTAGCATTGTGATCTTAACATATCTGAAGGACACCAAAGGGATCAATACTTTTAAGTAAACACAGATAACCACAGGTCTTAGTTTTAAAATCTGGGATGATGTCACATTGTTGTCCCAAATGTGCTTGCTTGCTTTCAAAAGAATCTCCATAGACATGTCACATTGTTATTAACAGTAATCTAAAACGAACACTATGCAACTGAAATGTTACCTAGAGCAAAGTGATCAACTTTTATGCAGACATGTTTTATGCAGACAAGGCTATGTTTTAAACTTAGTTAGCCTCCAAGGATTGCATTGTCTTAGATATTGTACAAATGGGTGGAGGTACATTTTCCTTACTTGATAAATATGGGGTTTTAAGGTACTCAATGAAAGACTTAAGCATTGGCTTAAGAGCCATCTTGTAGTCCTTCCCCAAGATTAGAAAAAGGGGCCAATTTTAAAAGGAGTAGTTTAAAAGCTGCCATGTCTCCACAGTGTTTAAAGAACTCATCCAGTACAGAGATGCCTTGAAGAACCACATAAGAGGCAGGACAATTTGACCCCATCAAGGAGATAAGGTAAGTAGCTTCTGGCAAGCATTTTTGGCCCAGATTGAGGCTCTACCTATAATAATCAAGCAACTATTAGCATAATTACAATTTACAATGTGGCTATTAAGTAATAGTTACAAGCATAAATTGATGATATACCATATACTTATCCCAGGATTTCAGCTATAGCTATCATTCCATTGGTCAATCCATTGGAAAATATGGTGTAATGTCAGCATTTCCACATCAAAATGTTGCACATTAATAAAATTTTTGTCTTGGACAAGGAGTTATTGTGTAAGAAAAGCTCATGTTTGTAAAATAGCAGCACTTTTGAAAGAAGACAAATATGACTTTGGAAGCCAGAGATTTATCAGTACAGTATTCTGAGCTCTTTTCTCAGAATAATATTTTAATTATAGATGCATGTATATCTTTTTTTAATGATAAGCTGTCAACTTTTTAAAAAAGCTTTAATATACTTATCATTCATCTATGAGAGATACAGTACTAGTATTATTCACATATGTGGTTTAAAGCCTTCCAATCTTTTTATAGCGATTCTAGTTTCTCTTGTTTATTAGATCCATTAGACCATCATAGCAGTTTAGCAGTGAGCAATTAATGAACTTAATAGTGTACTATTTTTTTTCTTTTGAATAATGGTCTCTTTGGGTGAGGATGTGTTTTTAAAAAATCAACTACTCTACATCCTAAATGTGGAAAGGGCTATTTATTCTTCATTTCAAGGTAATCATGTCACATTTAATGAAAAAATTGCCAAATCTACTGTTGAATGTATTATGAGTGTGTAAAGTTCTAAAATCAAAGATGTGCATTGATCATAATTTTTACAGATTTGATTCTTAGTATTATTTTCAACTTTTGCAGCTTTAAGTAGTTCACAGCCTACACTGTAAGTAAAGCCTCCCACTTGACAATGAAACTACGCTGTTACTGAAGTCTATTGAAGGACAATCTGAGGACATTCTCAGTCACAGGGTTCTCTCAAGTAGAAAGTGGCCTTATCCTACATTGTTCCAAAATTGTGGAAGGGGCTGCTTTCAGAATAAGATTACTCTACATTCTCTTGGCATTTTAAAGAGAGGATAAGTTTTAAGAACTAAGAATTGTTCTCTTTTTTATAATCTGCCTTTCCTATTGAGTTGAAATGTGTCTTTTATTGTTTTTAATTGTTTAAGTTCTTATACATCATCTTAAAAATATTTAGTAAGTATAGCAAATAAATTTTCTTTTGAAATGAATGAATGAATGGATTAAAGAAAAAATGAATGAATGAATGAATGAATGATAAAAAAATAATTGCAAAACTTCATTCATTCATCAACCTGCCTATGCACAAACGTTGTGATTTACATTACTGCCTTGCCAATTCAATCCAGTCCAATCATGGAGAAGAATGGCTTGTTTTTGAAGCGCTAATGGCCAACAACACATTTCCCTTGAACTTCAGACATCCTAAGATCAGTGGCTCTGTTAGATGGCAGAAGAGCAGAGCTGGGAATCCTAAAATTGGCATTTGCCCCAAGTTTGACTTCCAACAACGTGATAGATTGACTGTACAGACTTGTGGGGATGGAGGAAGAGATATTATTGAAATAAATAATTTGAACAATTATAAAAAGAAAAAAACCCTTTATTTTCATAAAATAGAGATTCTCTGAACAGATATATTCTAGACAACAGGCCATGGCAGATCAGCTACCAAAAGCTTTTAAAAATAATTTTAATAATCATCAGTTATTGAATATGTCCGAGTCTTGAAATTCAAAATCAGAATAGAATAGAGTTGGAAGGGAGCTTGGAGGTCTTCTAGTCCAGTCCCCTGCTCAAGCAGGAGATCCTATACCATTTCAGATAATTGACCATCTAGTCCAGGGGTGGGCAATTACAGCTCCTTCATGATTCGTGGACTTCAACTCCCAGAATTCCTGAGCCAGCCATGCTCAGGAATTCTGGGAGTTGAAGTCCACGAGTCATGAAGGAGCCTTAATTGCCCACTCCTGGTCTAGTCTCTTCTTAAAAACCTGCAGTGATGAAGTACTACAACTTCTGAAGGCAAGCTATTCCACTGGTCCTCAGTGTTAAGAACTTAATTCCAGATTGCTTCTCTCCTTGATTGGTTTCCCTCTAGTATTTCTTGACCTGTCCTCTGTATGTTCTACAGAGTTGGCTTTAATTTTGGACTATCTTCCAAGATAACAAAAGTAAACAATAAACTGGAGTTGCTAACCTACAGGAAGTGTTTATCAATCAGGTTGACTCACCTTTTACATATATTCTGTTCCAAAGACTGTGGAATCATCAGACTGAAAAAACAAAAATAAACTCACTGATTGCTGATGGGGAAATTTTTTCAAAAGCTTCTGTGTATAGGAGGAGCCAGGTTGGTTCAGACATGTCTACAGTTACAAAGATCAGAATTATTCAGGCAATGGTTTTTCCTGAGACACTCCATGGACATGAAAGTTGGACTTTGAAGATGCAAAATGAAAGGAGTACTGGCACTTTTGACAGTTGCTTGCTGGAGAAAATTCTTGAGAATACTGTGCATAACCAACAAAAAGAATAAATGAATTACAATCACTTCAAAGTTCTTTCTCACAACACAAATTATCAGGCCCATATTTTGGACACATCTTACGAAGACCCAGCACCCTTGGGAAACCCATAATGTTGGGAAAGGTGAAAAAAAAAAAGAGAACAAGAGGATAACCAGAAGCAGGATGAAGAGACTGAATTATTATAGTAATGTATGCACTGCTGTGAAACAAGAGGCTCTGCCTTGAGGACAAATGATCTTAGAAAGATTCTATCTAAATAGTTGCTAAGAATCAACTCTGTCTCGATGGCATATAATCAAGCAGGCTGACTCAAACCCTAAGAGATGTCAATTTATAGAGTTGATAAATCTCCATTTCCCTTAAAAGATGCTTGTTTAGACCTGAGTCATTTTCAACACAGCAAGGTTTACTCCCAAGGGCAAGTCAGTGCAGTCATTTGAAAATAACTCATGAATGATAAATTATCTTATAATACAATAATAATTCAAATATATAGATTTTTTTTTTTAAAAAATTCCAGAATAAACTTTAAACTGCAAAAATAACCAATTCTTCCTTCTCTTGGGGAAGAATAAACAAGATTTACACTACATTCTTGTTTCAATATTTCTGAAATAACTTAAGCAATATATGACGAGTTAAAAAGTGATTTTAGTTTACAATCTTTCAGTTGTAAATTAGATTCTAATTAAAAGCTTTTTCTACAATGTATCAGTGTTGGTTTGATTCTTTTGGAAATATACTTTCATCATTAAGCATTAAGAATATTTACATTAAATGATTATATATATAATTATAACTCTTGTAAGTGTATTATACTTTGCTTTTTCTTGATGTATTTTCCTTTCTTCCATTTTTTAAAAAACTTCTACTAATGCATTCTGGTTCTAAGAAGTTATGTGCCTGAATCATAATTATTTCTTACTCTTATTAATTACTGCTGCTTAACTTTAAACTGTTCTGAAGTTTCAAATTAACATAAAGAGATTTTTAGAACCAAATGAATGTTATTTTGAAATCCTTTCTAATTTTACTTAATATGATTGAGTTTGTAAATATATTTGCCATTTATACTTTTTTTCTGAAACTGTTTTTTAAATATCTAATACCTTTTCCAAAGAACAATAAATCAGACAGAAATCTAACAGGTATCTATCCAGAAAGGGACTGTAAGTACTGTAGATGATGGTATGTATGAATTTCTGCATATAGAATTATATTAAAGATGGAATTTTGCTTTGTATAGGTAGTCCTCAACTTATGACTACAGTGGAGTCCAAAATTTATCCTGCTAAGTGAGACAGTTGTTAAATGAGTTTGCCCCATTTTATGACCTTTCTTGCCACAATTGTTAAATGATCACTGTACTTGTTAAGTTAGTATGGAGTCATAGATAATATAGGTAACTGCTGTTTATGTGAAATTATGAATTTAGCAAGTATTTGAACTATAATTGTTTACTGTATTTTATGGATTTACAAGCTTTCCTCCATCACACATACTGCATCTTCTCTCAGGCAGTAAATTCTAGTTGATCAATCCTGTTCTCATCTGATTTCTTGTTGAAATGACTGGTGACATTGAGGATAGTCCTGGGTGCTGTAAAATATGCAATCGAATAGAAATAGATCCATAAATAATTTTAAGAAAAGGGATAACTTCAGCACCATTCTCTATGCTTTGCTTTAAAGAAAAAACATTTTGTTCCAGGGCAAAAAGTGAAATCTTCATATAATTTGCACAATGGGATTGAGCTTAGATTGTGTAAGAAATGGGTCAAGAGTATGATTATTTCCTAAAATATATGAAATTCCCTGATGCTACCCTGCTTACAAAATTTCATTTTCAAGAGTCCTTTGGGAAATTTGGTAATTTGAACAAAGTTTGAATTTATCACAACACAAGCAAAGTAGATTATACCTGCTTTCCCAACTGTGGTGTCCTACCCAAGTAGAAGGATCAGAACCCCAAAACATGCCAGCTTTATGGCCAATGGATTGAAAATTTTCATTGTTTTATGCCACACTGTTGGAAGGGCTCTAGACTGGGTGAAGTTGTCTATACTTGCATGTAAGATGGACAATGGACAGTTGGGATATAAAATACAGTATCAACTGCAGTGATGCTTGAAAGAAGATAGCAGATAAATGAAGAAGGAAACAGAAAGAAAAAAGAGAATGAGCAGTAGACGTCATTTTCTCAATATTGCTTCAGTACTGAGGATGTAAAGAACACTCCCTCTTTTTTCTAATATTCCTATGCAGGAGAGGTGTCAAACTCAAGGCTCAGGGGCCGGATCTGGTCCACAGGGTGTTTAGATCTGGCCGCCCTGAAAATAGTGAAGGACTGAGTTCAACAGGTATCTTCTAAGTATGCCTCAATGAAGATGAAATCATGATTATAATTCTTTTTTAAATAGACTAACTGGAAATTATAGGCAAAATCAAATACTGGAGACCATTTTATCTTTTGTCTTTCCCCACACTTCTTTCCCAAGAGACTTTAATATTTGAAGCTTATAAATGCAAAAGGAATGGAGAATTGATTTCCCTGCCCTATGCCCTTATAAAAGTGGATGAATTACAATTGAAGGTAATTTAAAGAGTTTCAAAAGGACTGGTATAAAATCTCCAATAAAGTGATGCATTTAAGTAAGTACATGAAGAGAAATTGGGATTTCAACATGATTAGGCTAATCATTTATGTTATTTCTATTATTTCCATCTGAGCCAATGACTTTTTGTGCAGAAATACTTCACATGTATGTACTGTAGTTGATAAATTTTGTACCTTCTTAAAATTACAATTATAGATATTACCATACTAGGCAAATAAAGGGGTTTGTGTATTTTATTTTCATGTTTTTGATGCATGGTAATTTTAAAAAGTGCTCAAAAAGTAGATATGCCTGGAATTTTTTTTTAAAAAATCTCTTAGTTTTTTCCAAATGATAAGGAAAATAATCTATATTTTCCTGAAAATATTGTGGACAAATAAAAAGCAAACTGATGGATCGATCATTGAACAAATCAACTCAGAGCTCTCAATCAAGGAACAAATAATCAATCTCAAGCTATCTTACACTGGATACATTAAACTGGATCTCTGGAAAAATGTTCTAATGATAGGGAAAAGTAGAAGGAAAGAGTAGATGTCCAGCAGCAAGGTGGATGGACTCAGCTACACTGGCAATGAGTGCACTGTTGGAAGAACTGAATGGTGAAGTTAGAGATAGATCATCATGGAAAAAGTCTATCTAAATGGACTCTAAGAGTCAACAAACTTTTGATAATCAATCAATGTGTTTAAAATAGAAAGGTGCCAGGCAAATACGAACAAAATATAAGCACAAGCCGCAAACAGATTTTTCCCACTAAGAGTGCTCATACAGATAAACAAATTATATCTTTAAAAAGCCTTGCTGGTTGATTTTATGTTCTGATACACATTTTTGTTAAATACTCTTAAAAACATGATATATTTCCTCACCACTGGGGGGCAGCAGCCAACACAGAATCTCAACTTTTGGGACCTTCTCCCATTTTTTCCTCCCTGTAACAAGAAATCCAAAAAACTACACAGCTATATGCTTTTATTTAATAGCATATTTTCATATTTGATAGCATGTTTTAATCAAGTATTATTATTTAGAAAAACATACAATATGTTCATTACACTGTTTGGTTTTGTCTTTTCTTGTTTTATTTAGTTTTGATTATGCTGCTGAGAATTAAATAAAAGCATTCTAGTGATGTATCAATTCAAACCTTTATTGTCAATGCACAACATTGTTTGTGTGAATGAGCCTCCATCAGTACAATCACACAAAGCACAGAAACACAGAATACATTCAAACACAGAATACATCTCCAGACTTGTAAACAAATCCCTAACCCCAGGAAATACCAGGGCTAGGCACACATTTCCACATATACAGTACATACTGTACATACATACATACAAACAAACATACATACATGTGGAAATATACATACATTATTCCACTGGTATGTACAAATTGCACATTGCACTGGCATTGTGAGTCTGTTGTATCAAGTCTAGTCATGGTGTTCTGTGGCATTTAGAAGTCTGACAGCCCATGGATAGAAGCCATTTTTCAGCCTATTTGTCTGACTGACTGTGCTTCTATATCTTTTGCCTGATGGTAGAAGTATGAAGAAGTTCTGTCCCAGGTAAGAGTCATCCCTGAGGATTTTTCTCACTTCGAGATAGCGGGACCTGGTGATTTCCTCCAATAGGGTTATGGGGTTATGGGGCAGCCCATGATAGCTATATTGTATTTTGTAATGTAAAACTCTAATACAGCAGCAATCCAAGACCTAGAAAATGATGCAATACTTTCAAAATCTAGTTTCCCTCTTGCAACTGGACATCAAAGGAGCATGGTAATAATATATCAAAAATTTAAATACAAAACCCAATACTTAAGTATTAAGTCATAGTGATGCATGTTATTAATGTATATTGAGAAGTCCAGTAAGGCTGCAGATGAATGCACTCTTCCCATTTTCACAGATATATATTTTTTCACAAAAATAGAAATTGATACCAACAAAAATAATATAATCAGAGAACTGAATTCCCGGAAAGATAGGGACTTCTGTATCGCAAATAGTTTTTTCTTAATTCAGCAAATTTAACATGTGTGAACTTTAATTTCCAGAATTCCTCTTGCTAGAGATACTGTCTGGGGAATTCTGGAAGTTGAAGTTCACACATCATAAAGTCGCTCAGATTGAGAAACACTGCCTCAGACAATGGTGCAGAACCATAATGAGGGAAGAGATAGGAAAGGAGACACACATCGTCCTCTTCCCCTTACAGTGAACAGACTCGGGTTAAAGTTGGATATATGAGAATGTCTTAAGCCAAAGTGTGCTCCCCTTCCCACATTGTTTCGCAGAAGGAAAGAGAGTTGCACTAAGGTCAGCAGTTTTTGGCTTGGAAGGAGGGAGGGGGAAATGGAACATCTCCCATCCATCCAGAGTTCTTCAGGGTATTAGATGTATCTTTGCCAGAAAAAGTTACGTAGTCAGAGCATGACTGTGCAAATTTGCATATTCCCATGGAATAACCAATTAATAAACTTTCTCACACTATTAGGTCAGACGCAGAACATATTGCTTAAACTGGTTTCTTATGCAAAATGTTGCAATTGAGAATGGATTATTCTTTCATCCTATTTAGACTGATCACCACTAGTACTGGACTCTAAGAAACAGAATAAAGAGAAGTTAGAGAGATAAAGTAAAAAAAATATGCTCAGCAAAAATTCAATCCGTTTATATACTTGTATGGTGATCATTATCAGGAAATAAAAAGTAGAGTTCAAAAGTGATTGGAGAAAATGAGCAATTTTCACTGTTCTGCTTTTCATGGCAGAATGATTAGAAATCATCTATACTGTATAGTGATTCTGCCTTGCTAAGGTCCATGAATAAATCTCAAGGACAATAAGCCTTTGGAAGAAAAACAGTTGGAAATGTGAGTTCCCTGTGCTTAGTGTGCTAGACTCTTTTGAATATCTCAGCATGGGAATTGATGTAGGTGACTGTAGAGATTCTCAGTCATCCAGGTCATGGTTTCCCAAAGATGCTTTTTCAGGGGGCAACTGGACTTTCTGTTTTTTTCTTTTGAAGATGTTTCATTTCTCATTCTCATGAATGGGTAGATCTTCTGTTTTGTCATCCAAGTATAAAGAAGAGACAAATTTAAATAAACCAAGGTTGCCCATTAGTTTTGTTCCTCAGTGCATCTCTGTCCTCAAGAAACAATGACTTGAACACTAAAGTTGGTAGCGCCAATCAATACAGAATATTCCTGTGAACTCTCTGGATCAGGCTATAGATCATATTTGGGACATAATACCTCAGAAAAAAAAAACCTTCTAGTTTAGTTTATTGATTAGCCCTTGGACCATATCAAAGTGCACAGTTCCAGACACAAATTATTATTAAAATCTGAAAAAAATCAATTTAATATGGAATTGGAATAAAATACTATCTATCTATCTATCAACCAAACCACTTTTCTTAAATACTATGCTGTGTTAAATGTTTTTCAGATTCTGGCTACACATAAAGTAAGTTGTTTTGATATGGGTATCCCAATGGACCCAATGGTTTGGTATGTAGACCAAGGTACCTGTCTCTCACCCTCTTATACAGGCAACAATCAAATAGGATGTGAGGCACGTCTTCTACCTCTGCCGTTCCACAAATGCAGAGACATCCATAGAAAGAAGCTAGTTATAGCCTGAACCATATTGGAGATTATCCTCTTTTATCAGAGCCACGTGTTTGCCAGAATTTGTATTTCTCACAAACAAATACATCTCATAAAAGCTTATTGTAATGGTTTTCTTCTTCTGCAGAATTGGATAAAATTTCTCAGAACATTACACAATCAGGAAACGCTACCTATTTTTGAATAAGTAAAAGAGATGAATTCCTTCAAGTTTTCATTTTTATACTATTGAGAAAAATCCTTGCAACCTTGTTGTTCATAGACTGAGTTAGGTGGCACTGACAAACATCATAGCAGCTCCAATGACAAAATATCTTACTACTTTTTGAAGAGTAATTTTAGTACAAGTTCGTGTGGAGGATTTATTCAGCCATCTCCTGTCCCTTAAGATAGAAGGGGGGTAATGATTAAGAGAAAAAATAGGCACCCAATGAGTGTTGTGGTAGCATGGAAAAGGAAGCCCAGGGCAGAATAGATGATGATCTGCATAATGAGTTTTATCATTCTTGCTCCTGAAACTTTGTGGAACATACACCAGCAGCTGTTACCCAATGAACTACTCTCTGGAATGAATAGATAGATTTGATAAGTTATTTGGCTCAGTTTCTCTTTCTCTCCTCCACATGCTGACAGAGAAGTACACGTTTTAAAAAAATATGGCAGCATTTGTACACCATACTACATTAGGTCACCTGGAACTGGAGTGGTCTACGATACAGCAGATTATAAAAACTCACCTATTATCTAATATCAGTATAAAATTCTCCATCATACTGAGAAATAATATAATTTATTTCCTTGGGAATAATGACGAGTTAGCCTGATGGATATGGGTGCTGCAAATTGCACTCGTCCAGGCTTCCTTTCTTGGACATAAAAGTTCTGTTTTCCTAAATCAGGATTAGGATTTAGCATGTTGTGTGAGCACACTACAAATGACCTTTCTGCAATCCTACAGAGTCCCAAATCACTCAAATAATTTTTAATATCATTTGAATTGTGTGTCCCTAGCATAAAGTTCAAACTTTAGTTATGGGTAAATATTCATGCTGCGGAGAATTAAATATCAGTCATGATTTTATATTTCATATGGAAACTCAGCCTTTCTTAGAAATGTACCATTGTGTAATATTGAGTCATGTTTAATCTGGTTTCCATGAAAGAGGAAGACATGGTTGCTTGGGGAACCAAACTGCCTCATTATATTGTAAGCCGCCCAGAGTTGCCTCAAACTGCAAGATGGAGGGGGGGCATATATAAAGAAATACATTTAGTATAGTAATGCCCTTGAAAATAATGTAGAAATTTCAGTTGGTCCCAAATGCCTTTAGAACATTGTCTGTCAATAACAAGCCTAGAACAAGAACAATGTAACACAATTCATCCTAAGTTCAGTTCTTTACTTGCTTACATCATGTAGGTGGAACTTTGCTAAACTAAATCTAGACCACTTTAACTCTGATATACTCTGAGATATTTTAGGGAGTGGATACCCTAAATCTCTTCCTCTTCCCATGAACAACTACAGACTGTGCTGTCTCTTGTCTCATCCCTCTCCTTGAAATGTGCTCCGTCCTTCCTGTGAAGCCGCTGCCTTGCTGTAGTAGTCCATCACATCCCCTCCCCCTTTGTAGACACAATCTGTGGGTCAGTGATGCATATCCATTTAATTACAAGATACAATATTTAAAATATAAATATATTGATAAAACTCCAGCCCTCCAGCATTTGCTACCTGTTTCCAGGGTAAATTCAAAGTGATGCCCTTCGCCTTAAAATCCCAAATGGCTTGGGACGAAAGATTTAGGCGATACCATCTCCTCTCTGTTGTCTATTAAGATATTTTACTGAAGGAATTTATTTCCAGTGCATAAGCTCTCAGTGTATATACAAGCAACAAGTGATTATGATCATAATCATAAAATACAATCCTCTGTATACCGTAGTTGGATCCACTCCTTGCAGAATGAACTGAATAGTGGCCCACTACACCAGTGTCTGTAAAACAGACTTAGGGCAAGAGGGGCTTGTGCTGGGTCAAGAGTGACCTCTTCCCCTCTCCTGAGGCTTTGTCAGGCTCCAGAAATTAACAAAGATGTACAGTGATCCTTCCAAGCAGATTTCTTTATTGTTCTACATCCATGGACAGACTCTTGCCACACTGAAGCAGATGATAACCGGCACTAAACATATACTCTAGGAACTATTAAGGAGGGAGTGTCTTCACCCTCTTTGTCTCACACAAAATATCTGAACCGGGTTGCCTCTTACTCTTATGGAATGCACCTCCACCCCGTCTGCTAAATCCCCTCCCCCTGCCAGGGCTACCACTGATTGTACTTTGCCAGAATCTGTGTACCTTAAGGAAATGTTTATGAATGGGAGTAAAGTGATAGAGATGGATCCTTCTGTTATTTCTGCAGCAGAATTCTGGAACTCGATCCACTTTCTCCATCTTCTCCCTCTAATAGGAAAGGAAAGGCCATGGTTGAAACTGGCAAAAGTTAGAGCCAATGGGAGAAGGTGACCTCTCCCTGCAGAGACATAAAGGGAGGTAGGGATTCAGGTGATGGAAAGGCAAGGAAGGCAATTGCCTGAACACACCTTAGCAATTATATAGGTTGGTTGTTGCCATCTGAGCATCATTCAAGGTGATGGTTGCAACATTTCACTTTAGTGCTCTGTGTGATTTACATTCAGATTTGGTAGAAGACAAAGTGCTCTAGAAAGGTTTATAATGGTTTAGATGAAGTGCTCTAGAAGGCTTTATTACAGTCTATAGAGGTATTTTTTTTTCCTGGCTGTGTGGTTATAAAAACCCTGAATAACTGATCAAGAATTCATTCATATTTTTGATAATTTAAAAATTATAATCTTGCTCTTTACAAATTTAATTTTTAATATTAAAAATAGAAATATTAATTTCTATATGTTTTTAGTTGAGTGGAATGGTGCCCAGAGTCCCTTGACTGTGAGATGGGTAGCTACATAAACCGATCCATTAAATAGATAAATAAATATCTCCAGCGGCAGAAAATTGGCTGCATCCAAGTCACCTTTTTTCTCTTTTTCCCTTTAGTCTCTCACAGACCACATCAAATTTCCATAGAGTCTAGGGTTCTCCAAAATATAGTTTGGATAATCATGATCTATAGGACCGCAGCCTCAAACTTCAATCTCATGTGCACTTTCTTTGGGCTTAAGCTTGGCTGACCTCAGAGAGAAATGATTTCAATTAAACATTTAGAAGATAATAGTCTGTTTAATTTCCTTTTGTGAAAAAAACAGTAAATACCTACATGTGTGCTGAAATCATTGTATGAGTCTTCACGATAATCCAAAAATATTTGAAATATTAGCCATCAGTTCAGAAACATCATCGTCTTTCATACTATATACAGTTCCAATAAATGGCTTTTTAAATTTATTCAGCAGAGATTTTTCTTCAAAGAAAATTTTGGTTCCTCTGCAAGCAGGATTCCCCCCAGTTCAGAGGTGGAGCACTAAAGAAGTAAGAACCTTTCTGAAGTT
Organism: Myanophis thanlyinensis; assembly: GCA_017656035.1. Classification (NCBI taxonomy): domain Eukaryota; kingdom Metazoa; phylum Chordata; class Lepidosauria; order Squamata; family Homalopsidae; genus Myanophis; species Myanophis thanlyinensis. The sequence continues at coordinate 279 of JAEANM010002542.1, read as the reverse complement.
TTTCCATGGTAAGCTTATTACCAGAATTTCCATATTGGGTTTTTTTTTAATTTATGTTTTTCTATTTTAAATAATGTAAACATATGGAAGTGATTTTTGATTTACAGTGCATTCAAAAAGTATTCACTTTTGTCTATTTTGTTATGCTGCAGCCTGATTCTACAGTTGTTGAAATTCATTTTTTTCTCATGAACCTACAGTACATTCAGTACTCCATAATGACAAAGTGAAAACAGCAATTTAGAAATGTCTGTAAATTTATTAAAAAGAAAAAAAAAA